>WIGO01000177.1:0-90145 GCA_014235945.1 Colletotrichum plurivorum
GAACCCGCGGCTCTCCACGCCTTATACCCCTCGGGAGGTCTGCCGCAAGGGCGGCTGCGCCCTTGCCGCCACGGCGTCAAATATAAAACAAACAAACAAACAAACGTGCGGGTCCAGTCTGATCACGTCGAGTTGCCGCCGAACCACATCTTCCACGAGTGGACGCGGATAATCGACTAAGGCGGTGCGAAGATGGGCCGCTCCTTCTCTATTGCCCGCGACCACACCATGAAGCGCAACATGCAGGCCGCCGGCTTCGTCGAGGTGACGGAGAAGAAGATCAAGGTGCCCATCCACGGCTGGCCCCGCGACGAGAGGCTGCAGCACGCGGGGCTGCTCATCCAGATGGCCTTCGACCAGAGCCTCGAGGGCTTCGGAACCTTTATCATGACCCAGATCCTCGGCTGGGACCAGATTGAATCGACCATTCTCGGTGCTCAGATGCGGAGGGAGATTAGAAGGATGTCCAACTACGCTTGGGTGGAAACGTAAGTTCCTCGTGACCTCTGTCACAATAATGGGTGCTTGTGGCTTGTAGGATGCTAATTTCTAACAACAGGACTATTGTGTATGGACGAAAGCCACTTGACCACTGAAGTCAAGAGGCTCGGCAGACTGCTGTCGTGGGGATTGACAGCAAGTACAGAGCGGGGACCGGTGGCGGGGAACCCAGGCCCTGGGGCCTCATGAAGGGGGCATGAATTCACAGATACATTATCGAGGAACCGACTGCATGGATTTGGGTACCGGCTAAGCCTCTCTGGCGGGGCAGGCACTTTTGACGTTTTCATTATGAGCGAATTCAGGTTGCAACCTATCGGGTGATGTACTTTGGCACGAGAAGATATGGATCCAGGTTGTGGTGGTCCAAAGCCCGGGGCAGGAGATGAAGGCACACTTGACAATCGGCTTTACCAGCTGATCAGAAGTAGTGGCAAACGCATTCACAGTGTTAAATAGTTACACAAATCTATAGAGAAACGCTTTCCTCAAACCCGACGGAGTTGAAGGTCCCCCGAGTCACCGTTCTCTTTATCGAGCGGGTCAGTTCCGGGGGCTCTATGAGGCCATGCCCTTGTCGGCACCGACCTGGCGGCAGTAGTAGTTCCACTCGTCGCCGCCAATGTGCTTTCCAGCTGAGTTGCAGACCCTGAGATCGCCGCGGAAGCTCTGAATCGGTCAAGTCAGTGCAAGAACAAGCATTCACGAGTGCCGTGCGGGGCGGGGCTCAAGACTTACAGCAGTGCAGTCGGGGCACTTGTCCCACTGCTTGTTGCCGGTGTTGCGGTTGCGGTATCTTACGCACGCCTTGTCGGTGGCATCGTTGTTCTGTGGAGCCAGCAGCGTGAGTACACAGAGCTGTCCAGGTATCAACATGAACTCGAGAGCTTGCGTACCGCTGGGTTGGACTCCTGAAGGCCATCGTACTCCTTGTCCGCGCACCAAGCGCGATAGTGGAGGTCGGCGGAAACACTATGTATCGTAAGCAAGACATGATCTCGTCAGGGAGAGAGCCGACGGCTTACCCAGTTGCACAGGCAATGGCAGCAAGGAGGACGGTGGCGAAATGCATTTTGAATTTTGATGTAGAAAGCAAGAGACTGATTGAGACGAGATGGTACAGCGAGAAGAATAACCTGACAACGGAAGTGCGTCTGAAGCTGCCTTTTATCTTTTGGAAATACTAGTACACCATACTCTACCCGACAGATCGGTAAGTAGGAGACCTCTATCTCAAGGCAGTAATCATGCCCAGGTGACATACAAAGATCCCTCGGCCCAGCCGAGGCCTGGTTCGTTATGATACGACATCACCTAGGTCCCGCAGAACATCCTATCTCTGAAAACGACAAGGTCTGACGAATCGCTGGAGTCATCAGTTGCCCGCGTGAGTCTTCTTTTTACAAATCTTCCACGAATGGCGCTCTGTCGACCATCGTGAGGGTCGCCATATCGAATCCCGTGGGAACGAGCAGGCGTATCTCGTCGTTTTTTGGTGGATGTCAACATCAAAGTCATAATATTGGTCCAACATACGTTATCTTCTCATATGACTCGGATGTATCAGCTACCTAGTCAAATTGCGAGGGGCTAGCGGTGGTCACGCTGACACAGAAGAAGCGGGCGATACGTTGAATCCAGCCTCGACCGACAAAAATTGATGAATCGGGAAACGAGTCCGACGGCCACAGAGGTTGCAGGGCTTCTTCTTTGGATTCGTGAGCCTTCATGACTCGGATAGACCCTGCCGTTGTTCGCCGTCGCCGGGTCTGGCGAGAACAACGGCTCTCGACAAGGAACCAGGTCGATGGGAGAAAACCCACACGAGAAGTCCGCGTTGCCAATCAGGAGTCCGCTTGCAGCCATGCTCAACAGGTTGAAAGATTGCACTCGATTTCCCCCGCAGCGGTGAAAATCAGACATCTCTACCATCTCTGGACTCTATTGACCTATGGCAAGTTCTATAACAGCGTTAACGAAACCTAAAATCAAGACCTTTTAATAATCCAAGACTTTTAGACTATTGGAAATGCCATTGTATCTTAGAGGCCAAAGCCTAAAAACGTTCTTAAGCTCATGCCACGTAGATCTACTTACAACTAAGCTTAAGACCGCGTGTTGCGGCTTAACTCCCCGTTGCGGGGCAGCATGGGCGAACCTCTAATAGGTCACAGCTCTACAATCACCGTTTATTAACAGTAGTATCGTCGCATGCCACGGTCCATGTCTCTAGCCCAGTGCTCAAGGTCTGCCCCAGCTCGACTACCTGCCGCACTCAACTCTTCGGACTCGCTTTATGGACGACTACGACCAAAAGGCGTCTGATTGCCCCAAGTCCCGCCTTGTCATGTGGGTTCGCTGAGCTTGTATTAGCCCTAGCAACTAGGATCATATTGTCCACGACTCCACATACCTGAGCTCAGTCAGAGCCGTGACATTTCGCGCGGCAGCGCACAACTGAGTCGTGCTCTATCAGGAGCTGGTTTCCTCGCGCCTAACCAGGTCATTAGATGCCCCAGTGTAAAATGATCTGTTTATCGACATTCTATGTTCTCGGGCCCTTTGCGTCAGCGGCGCCCGTGACCAAAATGCCTATTCAAGAGTTCACTCATGCGCTCTGTTAATATCGCACTCGCTGCGGCTTGGCAGTCTACGCTTACATCCGATGCCAAAAAGTTTTGCCAGGACAAGTCCAGACACCAAGAGGTTTACGGAAACAATGTACTGGCAATACATTAAGATGATGAATGTCAAGTCCATGCGGAATGGAACCCTGCCGATCTGCACGTTCTCGGCGGTGAAATACCGCAGCCAACCACCTGACCGACCTCTACATCGTATCGCCATCAGTTCCCCATACCACATGGGTGTGCAGGGTCTTGAGTCGTACACTAGTTAACGGATCTAGATAGAAGGCTTCGGCTGTGTAACACCTAATCAGAAGCGAGGGAGACAGTAATGGGGGCGGCGTAGCGAGGATTTGTTGGTGGAGTACCGGTCTACCCCTGAGTGACGGGGTGCCAAGGGAATCCGAGTTGACGGTATCGACGAGAAGCCCACTTTACATTGATGTTACAACATACTGGAGCCTGGACGCAACGCCTTCCGAAAGGGAGCTGAGTTCCTCGGGCTGAGTCGAGTCAAGCCTCGGTCGTTGATCATGACTGCGGGCGGATTTGATTGTTAATCTCAGCACGAATGAGGAAGGTCGGACTTCACCAGCTGGTCTGGACGTCGGCTCAACCAGGTAGAGAGCGGATATGTATTGCCGTCGTCGTGTATAAGACTCAGAATGTCCATGTCTGAAGGTCGTGAAGTATCCTCGACATCGACCTTAGCCTGCCCATCATCCAACCATCATTACATTCGTTTTCACAACAACCTTCCCTCGTTTGTCAAAATGCAGCTCTCTTTTGTCCTCGTTCTGCTCGCCAGCACCACCGGGTACTACTCTGCTGTGTTCTAATTCTTCCCTTGGTCTCTCGTGCTAACGACTCTTCTCGTTGTCTTAGTGTCATTGCCGACCTTCACTACTACGGCTACTGCTACAGCAAGATCCAGCCCGTCAACAACAACAACGTATGCCCCAAGAAGCGTGACACCTCGGACAACATGGCCCTGAAGCTGGGCCGCAGCCGCATCATGGGCCGTGCATACGGCGATGTAAGACCAGTCCTATACTTTGTTCAATACATGCCCGTCCACTCCTCGAGCCTCAAGCTGACCGCCGACCGTCCTAGAATGCCGAGGCCACCAAGAAGGCCTGCGCGGCCTACCGCAAACGCAACACCGGCAGCAAACAGTGGGACCAGTGCCCTGACTGCACCGTGGTAAGTCTCAATACCCCAATATCATCAGTGCTTCTATACGTCTTCTCTACTCTGTCTCGTATAAGTTTGTGATTCACGAAGGCGGCACACCTTATGACCGGATCGCTAATAATGTGTCAATCATTAGTCCATGAGACACACTACGGACTCGAACTACTGCATTACTTCCTGCAACTCTGCGGCGAAGCACATTGGCGGAGACGAGCTTCACTACTACTGCAAGCAGGCTGGAGCCGATGGCTCCGATGCTTACCCCTAGTCCAACTGACTACGTGTGTGCTACGAACATTACAGCCAGTCCGCCTAGTAGGGGGCCCAGGGGTCCTGTCTGGCATGCAGGGACCCTTACCCTGTAGGCACCGTTTGTACCATAGCAGCTCTATAAGTAGCTCCTACGGATCCTTCCCCTCCGGAAGGGTTCGTCAATCTTCATCTTCACTAGGACTGCCCTGACCCCTTCCTTCAAGTTAGTCGCGGTGTCCAGTGTCCGGGACAGAAGTAGTTGAGCTCATTGACGTTGTCACTTTTCCTGGGCTTGGTGCTCTTTCTATGCTGGATAAAATGACCTCGCGTAACGTATTGACATGTCTGCAAAGTCACCCTCCTTAAACCTCGAAAAGAGGTGTTTCCGAAGCTGGCCTTGTATGGGACCGATAAGCCCCAATATCGCCTTTGAGTGCATGTGTCTACCAGATTGCCTTGAATATTCGCTTCAGATCTGAGTTGTTAGCCACTAACAGATTAGTTAGGTTACTATGCTTCCATTTGGGCAATGGAAGGCCATCCAGCCTGACCTGGAATGGGGCGATCGTTGAAAGCTAGTCAAGCGCCATGTCTTATACTGCAAACGGTTCAACGCTTCCTTCGAAACAGTCTTCTTGACAGTCAACTGGATGGACCGATTGCTTTGGAAGATGAGCGGAGTCAATCATCTGGAATTCCTAGGGGCAGTCGCCTTTGTGCTAGCAATGCAAGCCCAGCGTGGGACAGAGCATGCTCCCCTGGTGACCGATCTTCATGCGTTGTACGGCGACTGCTACGACGAAGACGACGTACCGTATATAAAAGCGCAGCTCTTGAGGCTTTTGAACCATCGTATCCTACTACCGACTCCTTTCCATTTCTTGCGTCGCATAGCCTTTGTGGATGACACGAATCATGACGTACTGCAGCTAGCAAAATACTTGGCAGCGGGTACGGTGCTCGACGAGACGTGCATTGATATCAGGCCAAGTGAGGTGGCAGCTGCATCATATCTTCTGTCCCTAACCATATTCAGAACAGTAAGAAGAAATAACACTTCGAGGCTAGTCTGGGTAGGACAAAGCTGCCCAATCATATTACCTTAGCCACTCACGGGATTCAGTCAATCGAGCACTACGAGCTTACGGGACACAGAGAGGAAGATATCAAGGGCCTATCATATCTTATCTTGCTCAACGTTCGCCGAAGAGGCGTAGCTGACTCGCTCAACACACTCAAAACAACCATTTCGAGGTTTGAGGAATTTGCTAGTATCATAAAACGAGTGAGGGATAATCCCGCTTTTCTCAACCCTCTCTTCGTTAGATCAGAGGACTACTCAACCAGTGATTGGTAAGCTGTTGCTCACCCAGATATTCTAATGGGAAGTGTTGCCAGCAACTAAAATTAAAAACTATAACCGTAGCAAAAGAGAAAAAAACCAAAAACCAAGACCGTAATTATTAGCAAATTGTCGTTACTGCTCTTAGTCTTCTTAATAAACTGATCGGTATGGCGTTACTTTCTGAGTAATAGCTATATACCCGCGTTTTTCGGAAGGAAGTAGTAATACGGGAAAAGCTTACTGACAGAACCTGCGAGTTATTCACAACCCAAGGTTTCATGCCGCCTCAATACGACGATAAGCCTGGGCCAGCATCGGCAGAGGGCACCAACTATACTTAAGAGCAATACACCTGAAAGGCACGGATCGGCCGCTGGGATCCGCAAAGGACGGGAATGGTGTTTCTCGCATGTCGGACAACTGGAAATTTTGATTTGAACGCTGCATGGAACGACCGTTCGTGGAGACGTTTACACGACTGACATCAAGACCTGCAGTACAATTCTACCCTTATATTCATGGACAAATGTTACTTTTTCTTCGCCGGACTCTCTGGTGCTTATGAAGCCGAAAGCTGCTGCGAATGGCCACGACGGCCTGTTGCAAGTTGTGTGGAGTTGGAGTGGCACGCAATAGTGTGGAGAACAGTGAGCCCTCAGGGGAAAAGTTGGATGGCTCCTCTGTAGTGGAAGTATGGCGGTGCTGCTACTCGTGGCTATTCAGGGACGGCATCATATGCTGTATGTCTCTGGCCATTCTTGAGATGTCGGACTCCAAGGCGGATTGCTGACCAGGGTTCATTGTGCCTCGAAGCGTGTATTCTCTGATGGATCGCATCAAATTCGCTGCCAACTGTCGAAGTATTTAGCAGTGTTCGACAGACCTTACGGTACTTATCATCAGCGTTGTGGACTAAGTCGGCGTAGGGAGATGGCAGCGCAGCTGTAAATAATAAAGGGGCAAGGAACGGTCGAGAATACATGTATGTTACGGTCAGCTATCCGACAGTAGGGTCTGTTAACAGAAGCTGGGGATTGACGCGGTATAACAGTATCGTGGCACTGAGTCGTGGTGTCGTAGGCTGTAGTAGATCAAGTCTTCAGAGGCTAAGGTGATCAGTCTTAGACTCAACAAGGTAATTCGCAGTGAAGGTAAGCTGAAAGTATTCCGAAGAATGTTTACGAAGTTGATTGCTGAAGAGCTATGGAAGTCTGACCATGAGCCGGGCTCAGGTCGTACTTTATAAAAGTCCCAAATAGTTCCTTTGTCCAATAAGATTTCCAGCAAAGTGATCACCTAGGTGCATGAGGTGATCGCAATGCCAACTGATCACTGATCGCTCCACCCTGCAATCCACTGATCGCTTCTTATCTTATCATCTCGTGACTTGTACTATAGTTCTTCCGTTCCGGAGTGAGTCCCCGTGGCTTCCCGTGTGTCTGCAGTACAAATGTCCTGTCATAGCCGCCCGACGCGCAAGTGGGTCGGTCAACTGTTATCCCTGCAAAGCGGGTCGTAACACACAGGTGGTGATACCCTCATCTGAGGGAGAGTAGCAACGATCACGTGTTCATTGTGATTATTACCTTCTTTATATTGTTGCTCTTGTTGTTGTTCTATCTAAGGGGTCCAGACCGGGCTCATCTAGCGAGAGTTCTGGTCGGAGAGTCAGCAGCTCTATCGGGCCGGCAATTGTATCGCATGAACGTGCTCCCAGCCCGTTCATGTAAAAGTCGCCGTGTTGAACGGTCGTGGCCGGGTTACCCATGTCCCTTGTCGCAGCAGGTTCTGGCTGCCTTACCGGCCTCATTCCGACAAATTCCCAGGATTACAAGGGACAGTATTATCACTATTCCCAGGAATACTTGGGGAGACAGCATACAATTACAATTCCCAGGAATACAACGGGGGAGGGAGCATATAATTCCCGGGAATACCGGGGCAATAGCGTACAATTCCCAGGAATATTTATAGGGGAGACAGCGTACGGAGTACGGTTCCCAGGAATACAGGGGTGGGGGAGCGTATGATTCCCGGGAATACTAGGGGTAATGGCGTACAATTCCCAGGAATACAGGGGTAATAGCGTATGATTCCTAGGAATACCGTGGGGACAGCACATACTTCCTAGGAATCTCATACTATAACTAACTAACTAGGTGTACATAGTAGTAAGTTTTTCTGTTACACGGAAGTACTTAAGCCCATCAGGTCTAGATCGACTCCTCATACATGCTCACCCGATGCTCACCCGAGGCATCATTTCGAGACCTAAAAGCAGCAACGACTAGGTGAGCAGGTGGATGAAGGGATTTCACTTCAGCAATATAGTATGTTGCCACCAACCAAGAACGACTTGCAGTAGCATGCGGGGCCCTGGTTGGACGAGGAGAGATCAAGTTTGCGGCCCGGGAGAGGAGGCATTTCTGCATACAGCAAGCACATGGATTCAAGTGGGACTTCCAACTCAAGTACCTGAGGTCCGGATCCCGGGCCATCGGGATTGAGGAGTGCATGGGTGGGATGAGAAAAGAGGTGAAATGCCTGCGTGGTGGTCAGACGTCGTACTATAACTGGGTGTACATGTGAGTTTCTATGAGGGTTTCTCAAGCACTGTCGCTGACACCGTTTTCTATGCAGTGCCGATGTCAATCAAGGCAGTTGCATGGGCTGATTTGGTACTGGACGTTTTGGTTCAAGCCTCATAAGTGGGTGGGGTGATTGCCACCACAACTTTTCAATTTGCCGGAATGACGGATTGCTTGGGCTTGGAGTTCTTCAGCTGTGAAAGTTCACTTAGGAATCAAGGATTCATTGTGCAGAGATATGTACCGTCTGCTCTCATTGCTTGTTGGCATGAATGCGGAAAGGTGCGGTCTTCTACATGGAGTTGTCCACGGGAGTTTTCTAGTTCTAAATGCTGAATTCACGTTGCCATCTCTACGTCGAAGAATCTAAACCCAAAGCTAGTTCCAGAGTCTGACATCTGATATACGCTGGGTCACTGTCCCCTATTTGGTGTCAACGACGCCTCCCGAGAAGGATTTCGAATGACAGCATTTGTCGGAGGTATTCGTGGATCATAGCAACAACAGCAACGACTACTACTAGAACACAAACAAAGTCAAGGTCAACAGTGAGAGTAGTAACATCAGCGATGAAAGTAACTTTGAATAGTCCAGCAAAGTAATGAGAGCCTATGGGAAACCCTACAAGCACAGGGGATAGAAACCCCTTCCAGAAATGGTTAGCTGGCAACACACGGGCGGCCGCGGGCCATCATCCGATATTACGTTCAAGACGTAGCATTGGGCTGGAAGGTACATAGTACATGAAACTTCCGCAACATTCAACCAACTGCTCATGCAAAACACTGTCAATAATGACCTCCCGCTCGGGGGGTGGAGACTCCCCTCACTTTTGGGTTGTATGACACCGGTGGCAACATATATAATAAGGGTTACTCGCGGTTCACAACACAGTTGCTGCAGACGCACTGCAGATCTGTAGTTTCTGGCATCAACATCTCGACGTCTTGAACTTTGGTGGCATCGAATTGACCATGAGTAAGTAATTGCACGACGCTTTTTAGTGATCACAAGTATCGAGGCTCAAAGACGGATTAGTCACTTCGTCCTCGGCATCAGATGCCCCGGTCGGGGATCTGCGGAACATGATGGCTGAGAACCCTCTTCCAGCCACTGCTCCTCTTTCTGCAAAGATGTCCATGTCTGGCGACGAGCCGACGGAGCAGGCTCGCATGGCTCTCTATGCACTAAACAATGCACTTGCTGCGAAAGACTACGATGGTCTTAAGGCGTGTTTCTTCGAGTCTCAAGCATTCTGGAGGGACCAGCTTGCTTTAACATATCACTTGCGCACTTTCTCGACCCCTGCTACTATTGCAGCAGCTCTTCTGGAGACCAAGGAGTTAAGGGGCATCATCGGCAGTATCAACCTCAGTGGGAGTGCACAATTCATCCCCGCTACGCCATCGCTGGTGAGTATTCAATGCGGGCGCGGGGCTGCAAAGCAGAGAGCAATGTGATGATGCTGACTGATGTTTAATCTTAGCAATTCATCGACAGTGCCATCAATTTCGGGACCGCATCTCCTGCTGCAACTTGCAACGCCAGACTGATTCTGCTACCCGTTACAAGCGAAACTGCAGACGGCCAGCCGACTCTGGAGTGGAAAGTGTGGATTCTGAGCACAACTCTTGAGAAACTCGAGGATCACCCTGAAGATACACGTCTCCTTACAGCTCGGGGACAAAGCCCGGAGCTTGATGGAAGCCACGTCATTCAGACAGACGTCTTCATCATTGGAGGCGGAAATGTGTAAGGTTCCGTAGTTGCATCTAATGAACACCGGCTGACCCTGATTCCCCTTCTTAGAGCAATTTCTCTTGCAGCCCGCCTGAAGGCACTCGGCGTTGGCAGTGTCATGATTGATCGAAACCCCAGTGTTGGAGACAACTGGGCCCTTCGATATGACTGCCTCAAGTTTCACATCCCAACAATCTTATGTCACTTACTCTACATGAGTAAGTGTTGTTTTCTCTACTCTTTATGGTGTATATGTCATTTGTCTTCGAGCTGGAGCTCAATTAACCGCCGTCTACTGACTAAACCCGCCAGACTACGATGAAAAACACGCGGCGCCACATATGCTCACCAGGGACGAGCTGACAGAACATATTCAAGAGTATGTTGGCACATTCGATCTCGATGTCATCAACTCGGCAACTATTCAGTCAGCCCACTACGACAAGTCGACGAACGAATGGATCGTCAAGTTCAAAAAACCCGCTGGTCAACGGACTGCTGTTTCGAAGCATCTCGTCCAAGCAACCGGCGTATCGTCTCAAAGACCATTCGTTCCTGATGTTGCGGACGGCCATCTCTACAAAGGCATCAGCATGCACTCGGCAGACTACAAAAATGCCGCCATCCTCAAGGCTCGAGGTATCGAGGTAAGCCGGCGAATTATCATTGCCTCATTGTCAGTTGCGGAAAGGCATTTGCGTGAGACTAACCGTACCCCCCACATCAGTCTGCTCTTATCATCGGATCCGCCAACACGGCCTTCGATCTCCTTGAAGACTGCCATGCCGCCGGGATCCAAACGAACATGGTCGTGCGCTCACCAACCTACGTTGTCCCCGTTGACTATGTTTGTGACAGTCGCGCTCTGGGTGCGTACACCATAGGGGTTGACGCCGGAGACAGAATGGCTATGACGCTGCCAACATGCATCGACGGGCAACTTGGTCGTGACCTTTTCGCCCAGTTTGCGTCGCACGAACCAGACCGATACGCACCCCTTTCTGCTGCGGGATTTCCAGTGCTCGACAGCCGCAATCCCGAATGCGCTCTGATGCACAACCTCGTTGAGCGCGCGGGTGGCCACTACGTCGATGTTGGTGCCACCGAGCTGATCACGCGGGGGGCAGTCGGCGTCAAAGCTGGCGTTGAGCCATGCGCATATACCGAAACAGGTCTTCGCTTCTCCGATGGTTCAACCGCCGATGCTGACGCAGTCATTTGGTGCACTGGCTTCGCCGACAAAGATGTGCGCGCAACCGCCTTGGGGGGCGATGGGATTGACGATGAGAGCGAATGTGGCACCTGTAGCGAACATGGCCGGGCCAACGTACTCGGACCGAAAGCCATCGCAGCCCGCCTCGATCCAACCTGGATGCTTGACAAGGAAGGGGAGGTTAGGGGCATGTGGAAACGTCACTTGCATGTGGACAACTACTGGATGGTCGGAGGGCATACACAGCATCATCGGTGGCATTCACGAACGGTGGCGCTGCAGATCAAAGCAGCTCTTGAGGGCTTGCTTCCCCCTGCTTATCGGGATACACCAAGCCCTCAATTATCGGGCCAGGCAGCAGGAGATGGATTGATTTGACAGCTCAGGCCATCGACATCAGTAGGAGGGCAGTGACGGAATCTTGGTACTCGAATTGAGAAGCAAACAACCCTAAGCTGCTATTCGATCCTTTGACAGCCGATATCCGTGGCTTCAGGCGTTGTCAGAAGATGCATTGAAGGTATTCTGTTTTGTGCAACTCTGGTGCTACGATAGGTGTAATGATCCTGAAACTGCAGAGTGCGATTAAGTAGCAAACAGAGATTCTTCCTTGCTTTGCCCAGCTGATAGCGCAAAACGAAGGGCCGTTGATGCTTAATTCTCTATAGCTCTGGGTCCAACCTTGGTCTGCAAAGGCAAGCATACCGGGTCGTTCCGGGTGAGCGAGGTGATTCTTCACGTCGCACAGCACCAAGTCGACTGGTAAATGAACTGAATGATATAGAGACTATCGTAGCAAGAGCCTGAATCCCTAGGGAACCCTAATCACAACTTTCCCTGTGTGTGCCGAACTCCACAGATAATCGTACGCCTCTCTGGTCTTGTCAAAGCTGAACATCTTATCGATAACCGGACGAATCTTTCGCGCCTCGAAGCACGCGAGCATGTCTTGCAGTTGCTCTCTCGACCCGACGACCACACCTCTCAAGATGCAGTGTCGATCGAGAGCAAGGAATGCGGCGTCTGGCCCTCGAAGATCCTTGCCAGCGCCGAGAGGATCCGGATTGGTGATGTGGCCGATGCAGTGAATCAACCCATTGAAGGATATAGCGTCGAAAGATGCCTGTAGGGTGAGAGTGCCGCCCACTTCGATGATATGATCGACTCCTCGTCCATTGGTGATCCTCCTCGCCTCCGCGGCCCATTCGGGATTGGTCCGGTAGTTTATGGTGTGGGTTGCGCCGAGCTCCTTCGCTTTGACTAGCTTTTCGTCCGACGACGAAGTCACAATGGTGACCGCCCCAGCTGCGTGGGCGATTTGTAGGCCAAAGGTAGAGACACCACCTGTTCCTTGAAGCAGGACGACCTGTCCCGGACGCAGGGGCACAAGGCCGTACAACGCATTCCACGCCGTCAATGCCGCACAGGGCAAACAGGAAGCTTCCTCAAAGGGGAGGTAGTCCGGGATCTTGACTATCCCGGTCTTGGGAAAGATGAAGTACTCCCCAAGAAGACCCTGGGATTCTCCACCTAGCTGCGAAAGCCCAACCTCGTACGACAGTCGGCCGGCAATATGGTCCTGAGTGAAGTTGGCGAGAACCCTGTCGCCCACCTCCCACTCAGTGACGCCTTCACCAACCTCCTCAACGACACCTGTGACATTCAGCATGAGATGCTGACGGGCTCATGAGAATCATGTAAACATACCTGCCCCGTCGCTCCCAGGGACAACAGCATCTGGCCCGGGGAATGGGTACGTGCCGAGGGCGACAACTCCGTCTCTCCAATTTAGTGAAACGGCTTTTATCCGGACGAGAACCTGACCAAGACCTGGGGTCTCCTTTGGCACCCGGCGGAGTGTGAGGGAGTCGAAGCCCTCTTTCTTGGGCAACCAGTACTGTTGGAACGTGTGCTGAGACATCGTGGACGTGATTGACAAATGGAATGGTCTGTTATTCCTGCGTGCGGGCAGGGAGTGAAAAATGCATGTAGTTGTGGCTCCTACAAAGGTTGCTACATTCACAGGGGCATTGCCGATTTATATCAATTCTTTCCCATGAATGATGCGGGTTGAACTCAGCGTCGTTCTGCCAGATAGCGTCACAGACAAACGTGTTGTTGATGACTTACACGATGGAAGCAGGGATCACTAGTCCTCTTCGCGTTTGGCGCGTTTACGCATGAGGCCCATGTAACAAATCTTCGGCGTATCACGCTTATCCGGCGTATCTGGCGTATCCGGCATGATGCGGAGATGTCACATGACGGTCCCTCTGAATTGGCTCGGTTACAGCGTCGTTTTGCCTCGCAGCGACATGACTTCAGTGTAAAGACAACTTGACACTTAGCGACACATTCAGTTGCGCCAGTTCTTCCATGACCGTTGTGTACCTACGCGTATCATTAGGAGTTCTGGCGATACGCGCTGATACGCACTGATACGCTGGCCCGCGTGTTCGAATCCAAGCCTACGTGCAGAATTCAGCCATTCGGTCTGTTCCGGAGAAGACATCATGGCTGAGATCAATGAAATGTCATACAGGAGACGGAATGGATCAAAGCACGATAAGACAGGATGTCTGACTTGCCGTCAAAGGTAAGTGGTATTTCCAGGGGACATCACTTGACGCATTGCGGTCCTTGGCTAATCCAAGTTTCAGAAGGAAGAAATGCGTAGAAAATACATTCCCAGTCTGCGGTTCCTGTTCCAGGCTGAACTTGCAGTGCGTGCGGGATTCCAAGCGCCAAGTCGTCAAACCAAAAGATCCTCCAGGGACTAGCACTCAGTTGGTTGAAGCCGCTCTCGGTCCACCTCAGCCAACATTAACGCACGACTGGGACTGTCTTGGGTTCAGCAAGGATTCTGAGCCACAAAAAAGACGACATGCAATGAGATACTACATATCCGTCTTGGCCGATTACCTCACCATCAGCAAGCAGCACAACTCTTTCACGTCCGGTAGGTTGTTGAGTCGTCGACATCTTTGAGGCCGCGGACAGTCTGGCGCTAATCCAACTCTTCGCTATAGCATTCGTGCCGATGGCGATCGAATCACCAGCTCTAGCCAACGCACTGATCGCTTACTCTGCGGATCACCTGTCTGATATCAACGAAAGTTACTCTTCCACTTCGGTACGAGCGCGCTCGCAGTCACTCACAGCTTTGGCGAGCAATATCACCGGCCAATGCAGCGACATCGCAAGCAGAGAGGCGGACGTGGCAGCATCGTTGGTCCTTCTGACATCCGAAGTATGCCATGGAAACTACGCTGCCTGGTATCATCATCTTGTCGGGGCGAAGAACATGATCCTGTCCACCAACCCGGTCGATCATTCTGGTGATGCTGTACAGAAAGGAAGCGACGCGTTTAAGAGCAGCCCAGAAGGACGGTGGGTCTTGAGGAACTTTGCTTACCACGACATTCTGGGAACCGTCACGATGGAAACCGCCCCGCTCATCGATGCATCTTACCTGCAAGACATGAAAGACGGCATTGACACATACCTTGGAGTTGCGGTGGAGATTCTCATATATATCTCGCGCATCAGCACTCTGGCGGTCGAGACGAGCGAAAGCAGCACCAACTCCTTGGAGGATTGTCTCCGACTAGAGCAGCAGCTTTCAACCTGGCATCCCAGCACACCCTCGCCCCCAGAGCTGGTCCAGGTTGCGCTTGCTTATCGGAGCGCGGCCCTCATCTATCTCTACAGACTAGTCCGACTTCGCTGTAGCGAGGGGCCGTACTCTACGCTGATTGAGGGCTTCGAAGCCAAGATCAGCAGGAGCGTGACAGAAACTCTCACGCACGTCTCTGCCGTTCCGGTTGGAGACGTACCGGAGTCGTCTCTACTTTTCCCTCTATTCATAGCCGGCGGCGAGTGCAACGACAGCCAGCAGATGGAAGCGATTCGCAATCGGCTTCACGCAATGTCGACGAAACGAAGATTCCATAACATCATACGAGCTTCGGACATACTCGAAAGTCTCTGGGAAACTCGAAATAGGCTTGTCGGGCAAGGCCTTGGTGTTTGCATCGACTGGAAAGATTTTGTTAATGTTCAGGGCGAAGGTGGCCTGCTGCTGACGTGACATTCATGCGAGGGATTAGAATACAAGCTGAGAAAGCTCACTGTTGAAAATACACGATTCATTTGAACGATGCAATCCCTTTTTTTGTATTAGAATCCCGGCTATGAGTTTAGTGTAATTATAAAGACCCGCAAGTGGAACAGAACTCTTGCATCCTGTGTGGCCATCGTGATAACAAACCATCCTAGCCGTTCATCAAAAACGACCGAACGGTACAGAGCAGGCTACACCAATCTCAAAAAGAGAAATGCGGTTCAAATTCAGTACTTCGTTTGCCGTCAATCGCTCAGCGGGAGCCGATGATCTTACGCTAGCAGGATATGAAGGTGTTCGCCGCGCATCTGGGCATCCAACAGTGGATCTCAACTTCGAGGTCCACGTCGGAAGGGTGGCCGAGTTGGTTATGGCGCCAGGTTAAGGTCAGCTTAACATCTGTTTCCTGGTGGGGCAACCCGCGCGAGTTCGAGTCTCGTCCCTTTCAAATTTCCTTTTTGGCTTTGCTGTAAATGTTCCGCTAGGTTTTGTTTCGGTAAATGGTGTTTCCGCAGACCATTTCGACGGGCCACACACAATCTGTTGTTTTTTGGTGTTTTTCTTTCTATAGCCTGTAGTCGGGAGATTTTAGGACTAGACTCCACCCAGTGAGTGTCCTGTGGTGTGGTCTTTTCTTAACCGCATGCAGGCCAACTCTGGGCAACGTTAGCTGATTCCTGCATGCAACTCAAGACACCCGATCGCGAGTTCGGGAGACATGAAAACAATGCTCTCAGTTTCTTCGCCGTCTCTTTACCGTGAGAGAACGGCAAATATTCAAACACCCAACAAGTCTGGTCATCCTCTGAACTGTTCAACCAAGCCAAGCCGGTCGTGCCTCAAGACTTGACGCCACCATTGCTCTCCCCCTTGCAACGGAGACACACCCCGCACAACATGCAGTTAATTGACTATCGCGGCAACGGGCCGACTAGGGTAGCATTCACCTCACACCACCTGGGCGGCATCCCCAGTATCCATTGGTCCGATCTCTCGAGAACTCAGAAGATGAACGTGGCAATATCCGGTTAGCGTTGGCACTGGATTGGGGCGGTAGCCAGTTGAAAGACACATCAGGATAAAATGCCAAAGACAACGTCCGGTCCCATCAACCGACCTATGTATCAATATTCTTCGGCTCGGAGGAGTTCCATACGCGCCTGCGCCATGCCCTTGGCAGCCAGGACGGAGGCCGAGGGTCATCCGGCTTGTTGAACCGCATATTCTGGGTCGAGCCCTTCAGCGCTTCTTCTCTCACAAACAGCCAGTCAACCATTGAATACTGCGACTTGGTTACGTGTGTTGGCAGACATGTATAGCAGCAAGATGTGTTCTCGTGTGGGCAAAGTGGCCGCTCTTCTCCTCCGAGGCCTCGCAGCTTCCCCGACCTGCGATCATATCATCGTCCGCGATGTCGCCGTCATCGGTGGCGGCGCGGCGGGTGCGCATGCTGCGGTGTGGTTGCGCGACCACAACCAGAGCGTCGTAGTTGTAGAGAAAGCCAGCCAGCTGGTGAGCTTTCCGTCACGACTTCTTCAAACGACGATGCTGACACTCCCCAGGGCGGTCAGACAGCGTTCTACCGCGACCCGGCCACGAACAAGACAATCAACGTCGGAGTTCAGGCCTGGATGGAGTACAAATACACTTTCGACTTCCCGAAGCGCATGAACGTGTCAACCAACGGGTCGATGGAGTTCACGACGCTCGAATACGAGTACGTCGACTTCCGCACAGGCAGACCCGTCCCCGACTTCGCCGCTCCGGGCCCCGATGCCCTGTATCCCGCACTGCAGCGGTATCTCGACGTCATCCTGCAGTACGAGGACATGGTGCTCCCGGGGTTCTCCAACTTCCCCGCGCCGGGGTCCATTCCGGAGGACCTGCTGATGCCGTTCGGGGAGTTCGCGGAGAAGCACGATATCTCCGCAGCCGTTCCTCAGATCTGGGACTCAACCGGTCAGGGCTTGGGAGACACGATGAACGTGCCCACCTTGTTCGTGATTCAAGCTTCCGGGGTTCCCATGGTCCGCGCCTTGTTGGGCGCGGCCGCGGCCGCCGTCCCGCCCTCTGGCCGCTTATTCGAGCTCTACGAACGAATCGCCGAGTTCTTGGGCGATGATGTTCTGTACTCCAGCACCGTTATCTCAGCAACTCGTTCGGACGAAGGCGTCTCGTTGTTAGTCTCCGACGCAGATAGAGTGCAGACCTGCATCGAGGCGAAGAGGCTTCTTATCGCCTTTGAGCCAACGGCCGAGAACATGAGTCCGTTCGGCCCCGACGAGACGGAGAAGGGGGTCCTGGACGAGTTCGAGTACACCACAGTCTACGCTGGAATTCTCCGCCACCCATCGCTGCAGCTCGGAAAGGCCTACTCAAACAGACTCCCGGAGTCGACAAACTACACGGTCTTTCCCACGGCCGCACAGGTTGGTCGCATCGACTACATCGGTGGCACCCACGACCTCTTCCAGTTCACGGCCGTGGGCACTGAGGACGACACCTCGGAGAGCATAAAAGTCCTCATCGCCGAATCCGTCGACAAAATGATCGCTGCCGGGATCATTCCCGCAACCAACGGCGAGCTCACCTTCCCCGCCTTTGCGAACCACGGCAAGATGCACCCTCGTGTATCAGCCTCGGTCCTCCGCGACGGATTCATCCAGAAGCAGCTTGCTCTCCAAGGCCACCGGTCGACGTGGTACACTGGGGCAGCTTTCTCTGCAGGTTTCACGACGGTTCTGTGGGAGTACAACAACGTTGTGCTGCCCGAGATGATTGGGAATCTCTGACGAAGCAAAGAGACGAAACCGCCCGCGGAGATAGGAGCTTACTGTACAGTCCCTCGATTGATCGTCCCAAGTTGCCGTGACATCGAGTGGAGATTTCGGCATCGACATACGCCCGATTCGCCGTGATCTCAATGGTCTTGCCTAGCCTAGCTGTCTCTTTCTTTTTTGACCAAGAGCTGAATCCTGAAGAATACGCCATGTAGTCGGGAATCGGACTACCAGGGAACATCTGAAGCCTCATCGCTTCCGGCAAGGGTGAATGGTGGTGCGTTGTTATACTTTTCAACTCGGCAGTTTAAACTGTCCGAAGTCTCTCATGGAGAGTCCATATCGCCGGAGACGGGCCATAATACCGATGTGGAATAGCATTCTGTTGAGATCGGAACAACTTTGAGACACATGCAGTTATTCATTTCTGTATCCGGATATGACGTACCTAGCACACGCCATGATTCAGGGTCGCCGTTCACCTGGTCTGATTCTGTGATTCAGGTTTTGGTGTGGGATGGGATGCCGGTGCGTGTGGTTGTCGAACCTTATTTCTGTATACATCGCATTCGACCGACCATTTTTCCACCAGACCTTGGTTCGAGGCAGCGGTCAGGGTTTCATCGGCAACTCGTACGGAAAAATAGACGAACGATAAGTGGCCGAATAGCTAGCGTTCGAAACGAGACGGAAAAGTCGATGAGAAATCGAGACGAAATTTAAATGGCTCGAAGAGGTTGGAGTCGTTGGTAACCCAGCTCGTTGACGGTGCTCAAAGGCATTTCCTGCAACCCAGCTGTCTGAAGAGGCACTGATCTAAAGTCTGCAACCACACCCAATGACTTTCATCTGATATACCGTGTGGGATAACCTTCCGGGGGTTTCAGCACAGACAAACGCCATGCGGGAGGGCCGACTCCACGGCTCCCGCGCGTGGGAGCCCGGCCATCTAAGTTTACTGCCCATTAATAGATCTCGCTCTCGCGGCCCGCGGGGTACATAAAGATCGCAAACTCCTCCCGAATCTCGCCACAAAGTAGAGATGACACCGCTGGTTCGCGTGGGCTAGTTTCGACGACATTAGCACATGTTTGCTATTCCCCGCACATGGTTCACGTTGACTACGGACGCCCCAACCACCAAGTCCCGCAGTATCAGCTGACGAACTAGACTCGAGTTACGCTGTCAGAAGACCAGCCACGCTAGTTGCAACCAGTACTGAAACAAGAGCCTCATTCCTGAATTCCTCAACGACATCACAAAGAGCAGAAGAATAGTTTGCAACTCGCCCCAGATGGACAAGATGATCTTCGACCGGCTTGCCGAATGGCATCCGGGGATGGGCTCTTACGCATTCATCGTCTTCCTAATTCTGGGCTCTCTGATATGGTACTGGCGCGAGGACAAGCCATATGGGGGATTCAGGATCATCGGACAGGAGCACGGGGAATGGTCTTACGAGAAAGCTCGGCTGAGATTCAACACGAACGCGATCGAGCTTTTCAGAGACGGCTTCGAAGCGGTATGCCGTGACCAGACCTTCGTATCACCAATGGTTATCTTACTGATCACGCCGCAGACGCACGGCAGGCCATTCCAGATCATCGCACCGTTCGGCCCTACCGTTGTCCTGCCACCGCATCTGGCCGACGAGATTCGCAACGACAGGCGGCTCACTTTTACCGGGTTCATTGTCCGAGTGAGTGTCTATTAGTGCGGGCGTATACGAGACTATCTTACTCACTATTTCGGAACTCTAGCAATGGCTCACTCGCTATCCCGGCTTGTCCGTTCTCCAAGACGGGCTCAAGGGGGACATCATCCAGGAGGCCATAAGGAAAAACCTCAACCAGGAACTAAGTATGTTTCTCGTTTGCCTATCCAAGCAATGGCTGACAGTGCCAGCGTATCTGACCGAGCGCCTATCCGAGGAAACCTCCGTCATCCTCAAAGAACATCTCCCAACCACCGACGGTGCTTCCCCAGTCTCCCCTCCCCAAAATCTCGCTAACATCCCCAGAATGGCAAGAAATCAAATTCTTCCCCGTCTCAGTCCAATTAGCAGCCCGCCTCTCAGCCAAGATCCTCCTCGGCGACCGCCTCTGCCGCTCCAAGGAGTGGATCTCAGTCTCCATAAACTTCGCAGGCCTAGTCCTCTCCGCCGGCCGCGCCCTCCGCGCCTGGCCCGTCGTCCTCCGCCCCTTCGTCCACCCTTTCATCCCGAAGCTGAAGTTCCTCCGTTCGCAGATAGCCCAGGCCCGTAGCATAATGGAACCCGAGCTCGCCGCGCGCCGCCAGGCCCGCGGCGCGGGGACCGAGAAGCCCATGGACTCGCTCTCCTGGATCGACGACGTTCGCCGCGGGAGGGACTTTGACGTCGTCGCGGGGCAGTTATTCCTCACCTTTGCGGCTATCCACACCACTTCGTCAGTTCTGGCAGGCATCATGTGGGACCTGCTTGCGAACCCGGAGTACATGACGCTGTTGAGGGAGGAGATCATCAGGGTCTTCACAGAGGACGGCGGATGGAGCAAGAACAGCCTCTACAAGTTGAAGTTGATGGACAGCTGCATGAAGGAGAGCCAGCGCCTTCACGTCATCGGACCACGTAAGCCTCCCATCCACTTACGACCATCACACCGCAACTAACCTCCGACGCAGACATGATGAACCGCAAAGTCGAAAGCCCAATGACCCTCTCCGACGGCACCCACCTCCCCAAGGGCGTCCACATCACAGTCTCAGTCCACAACTCGCGCGACCCTTCCCTCTGGGGCCCGGACCCGATGAAGTTCGACGGCCACCGCTTCCTCCGCATGCGTGAGCAGCCGGGTCAAGAAAACCGGTGGCAGTTCGTCTCGACGAGCCCCGAGTTCCTCGCCTTCGGCCACGGCGCGCACGCCTGCCCGGGGCGCTTCTTCGCCAGCAACGAGATGAAGATCGTACTGGCCCACCTGCTGATGAACTACGACTGGCGCGTCGTGGAGGACAAGCCGCCCGAGAGCATGTTCAAGAGCAGGTTCGTGCCTGACCCCAACACGGTGATTGGGTGTAGGAAACGGGAGCCTGAGATTCTGTTGTGATGAGGTGGTCGAGTCTAGATCAGTCTCGTCTTAGAGTATATAGTGTTTGTCAAGATATCCAAGAGAGAAGCCATGTCCAAGACAAAGGAGTATTTGTAGACGTCGAGGTGACAAGAGGGAAGAAAGACGACAAGAACATGGCACAAAACAAGACAAAAGGTAAAAAGAATCTGGAAGCTTCAATCGCTGACGGGAATTGAGCCCGACGTGGGGGTCGAACCCACAACCTTGAGATTAAGAGTCTCACGCTCTACCGATTGAGCTAGCCGGGCGATTGGAAACCCAGATGCTGGCTGGTTTGTTGTCGAGCAGACTCCGCAAGGGCGCCCAAGTTTCTTGAGCTGGCATGAGGTGTTTTCCATTGTGGGCACGAAAATTTTCTCCCGCAACCCCTCTTGCGATCCACGGTTATAAGCGGGGCGCCGGAGCCGAGTCCGGAAAGGTGGGGTGTGCCGCGGACGCGATCATGAGTCGGTTCGTCTGTAATCCGGAGAGCGTCACAACTTACCTCCCCAACCAAAATCAGGAAAACGTAGTCAGGAGGAAGTTAGAGTTGACGCATGTTTTAGTTTGTTTCAAAAACACATCGGACGTCTCTGGCTTGAGTCACTCAGGGTCGTCATGCGCCAGGAACCGCAAAACTATCTCGCGGAAATTTATTCCTCGGCCTGGGAGTTGAGCATGTCAAG
This sequence comes from Colletotrichum plurivorum, assembly GCA_014235945.1. Taxonomy (NCBI): domain Eukaryota; kingdom Fungi; phylum Ascomycota; class Sordariomycetes; order Glomerellales; family Glomerellaceae; genus Colletotrichum; species Colletotrichum plurivorum. The sequence continues at coordinate 22,136 of WIGO01000177.1, forward strand.
TTGTTCCGAGAACGCAAAAGGCCGGCATAAAATTACAGCGATTGGCAAAAGAGAAATGGTCCCAGACAGGATCGAACTGCCAGCCTTCGCATGTCCAACATGTAGTTATTAGTACGACGCTCTAACCAAGCTGAGCTACGGGACCCGTATGTGTTTGCTGAGGGTGGATGAGGGCAAGCATGCGTGCACCTCGACATGCCCCCTCCCATGACGAGAAAGCCATCGAGACATCAGCCCATGTCATGGGCGAGGACGCCTCCCGAATGTGCATAGTGTGATCAGGTTCGCCAAGTGTCAACAAAGAGTGGTTAAGGGAACCGAAAAGTTGAAGACATAAGAAAGTTCATTTTTGAATGTTGTAGCTATACACACCGGCAATGCCTTTTCATCCTTGACCTTCATCAACCTCCACCAGACTTATCAGTACAGATTGACATGAAAGCGCACCGCTCCTATTACCACCCGCTCACGGTGAACCAGCGTCTCAGTGACCGCCTCCTCTCGCCCTCTTGGCCCCTACGCCACCGCCGGCTTCCGAGTCTCCCCTTGGCCTCTTGTTGCCCGGCTGAAAATCGTTCGCACCGGGGTTCAGAGGTCCAGCGGCGTGGCCGCCTCTGCCGCCGCGTCCGCGACCCGCACCCAATCCTCCCCTCTCCGCGCCACCGCTCGAAACTCTGTTGCCAGCAGCATAGGCACCACCACGTCCCCGACCAGCTGCTCCGCCACGCTGTCCGGGCAGGGGAATACCACTGCGCTGTGCCGGTTGGTTTTGCGTTCCCGGCTGTGCCTGTGGCTGTCCCTGTTGTCCTGCTTGAGCAGCCTGGCCACCGAAGGGATTCTGCTGTGCCTGGCCTCCTGTTGCTCCTGCCCCGGCTGCGGCGGCTGCGGCGAAGGGATTGGCTCCGGCGTTGTTTGCTGCTGCGGGGATCTGTCGCTTCACTTGCGGAATGCCACTTCCGGGCTGAGGAATACCGCTGCCGGGTTGAGGGAGGGCGCTGCTGGGTTGAGGAGCGCCACCCGCGGGTTGAGCTGCTGGCTGGGCTTGGGTAGCCGATGCGTTGGGAGCTTGGACACGGTTAGAGACGGAGATGCGGTGGACATTACTTGGACCGGACTTACCAGCTGTGTTGGCAGCAGCTTGTTGAGCTGGCGCGGTAGATTGCGCCGAGATTGAAGGCCGAGGGCCGGATTGCTGCGGCTGAGCGTTTCCAGCAGGCTTCGCCGGGCTTTGTTGTGGTGCTGCGGCCGGAGCCGGTTTGGCAACCTTTGCCTCTTCCCAGACCTCCCCAACAGGCCGTTCGGGGGTCTTTGTCGCCGCAGTGGACACGACCTCGATCTTGGCGTTGGCAGCGCGCAGCTGGTTGTCCTTCATGTTGATCTGCAGCGCCGACTTCTTCTGCGCCAGCATTTGTCCCTCCTCGCGCGCGTTCGACACTCTTTGTTCCATCTCGTTCTTCATGGCTGCCTCGGTCTCCGTCTTGACCTTGGCCGTCTGCTCCTCCAGCTTCTTTCTGAGGTTCGACGACATGATGCCTCGCACCGTCGGGTTGGTCGAGAGGAACTTGCGGATTTCGCCGTCGGGGAGTTGAGCCAGGTCTGCTGAGCTGACAGGGGTGCCGGTGATTGGCGTCTTGGGAGGCGCGTCGGGGTCGTGTTGCTGCTTGACGGGCGTCGCGGCGACGGCTTGGGGCTCCTTAAGCTCCTTAGGCTCGCTCGGGGCCGCGCTCGCGTTCTCTGCCTTCCAGATGACCTTCTCTTGCTCCAGCTTGGTCTTGAACTCCTCCTCCAGCTTCTCGCGAGACTGGCGAAGCTTCTCGTTGAGTGCGTTGCGCATCTTGTCCGATCGCTCCTTAATCGTCTGTTGGATGTTGCTCTCCAGCTCCTGCGCCTTGCGCTCCGCCTCCGCGGCCTTGGTCTCCGCGACGGCGATCTTCTCTTCCAGGGCCTTACGCTCCTCCTCGGACAGGCCGGTGGCACCGTTCGTCGCAGGTGCCTCGGTCGCGGTGACTTCGCCGGGCTCTCCGGCTGGCTGGGGCTGCGCTTGCGAGGCCTGTTGCGCGGCTTGCACGGCCTGGTCTCTCTCGCCGATGGCGGTCTGCAGCTGCGAACGGAGGTTCTCGAGCTCCTGTTCGGCAGCAGCCTTTTGAGAGGAAACAGCTTCAAGCTGGGATCGTATCTCGGCGAGTTGCTGCTCAAGCTGGCCTACCACTTCCGTGGACACAGAAGCCAAAGGATCCACGACAGCTTGGGCGGCAGGCTGAACTCCTTGGCTGGCGGCCTGGGCTTCCTGCTGCAGCTTCTGGACTTGCTGCTGGAAACCCAGAACTTGCTGCTCGAATTCGGCCCGCTGTTGGGCTGTGAGCTGTAGGTTCTCTCTAGTAGAAGCCAGCTCGGTGTTGGCCGTGTTGAGTTGCTGGAGTATTTGATCCTTCTCGGCGACGATGGCATCCTTCTCGGCTATAACCTCGTTCTTGGCGGCGATTGCTTCGTTTCTCTCGCCGGTGATCTTTCTCGAGCGCTCCTTGAATTGTTCAGTCATGCGCTGACGAGTGTTTTGCCAGTTGGCTCTCTCCGCCTCCAAAGTCTGCTTGGTTTCCTCAATCTCTGCCCGGAGAGGTGCTTCGGATTCTTTGAGGGCATCGCGCTCCGCCTGTAGATCGGTAATGGTTTGCTTGAGCTGTTCCATTTCCGCAGGATCCACGCGGCCATACTTCGTAAGTATGCCCTCGGTTCGCTTCTGCCATCTGTCGCGGTCCTCCTGGACCTGTTTGATCTCTTCCTCGAGGAAGCCCTTTTGCGTCTGGAGCTCCTCGATCCTAGCTTCGAGAGGCTGTACCTTGGCCTCCAGTTCTTCGATTTTGGCGTTCTTCTCGGCGATGTGGGTGCGTGCTTGCGCGAGTTCGTTCCGGAGGGTTGCGCTGCTCTCGCGGTAGAGGTTGAGTTCGTTGAGCTTCTCCATCAAGTCCTTGTGGGCGATGGAGGCCTGGCCGCTCTCGGCTGTTGCCCGTCGCTCTTGATCAAGCTTGAGGCGCGCCTCGTCGAGTTGCGACTGGGAGTACTCCAGCTGTTGCTGCAAGCGCTTCGCCTCCTGTACCTTCAAGTCGTACTGGACTTCCAAAATCTCCTTCTCACGCCGGAGGTAGTTGTTGAGCTCGCGAAGGCCATCGGCGGCGCTGTCGGTGCCAGCTTCGGTGTTGTCGTTGGCCTCGTCTGAAGCGGCCCTGCTCTGTTTCAGGGCAGAGAATTGCGTCGTGATGCTCTCGAGCTGCTGGTGCAGCAGCTTGTTCTGGGCGTTGACATCGTCGCGGCGGGCCTTAATTTCCGTCATCTCCTGCTCCAGACGTTGGCGTCTCTCGTCCCAAGAGCTCTCGCTCTGGGTCAGAGCAACCCTTGCGGACTCGGCTTCAGCCTTGAGCGTGGCTGACTGGCTCTTCAACTCGTTGTGCTCGGTACGCAGCTGCTGGACCAATTTGGCGGCCTCGGCATGCTTGACCAGTTCCTGTTCGTAGTCTTGCTGGGCCTTAGCAGTAATCTCGGACTGGGCGCGAAGATCTTGTTGGTGGAACTTGGCGGCTTCGGCATGTCGTGAGGCCTCCTCCTTCAATCGCTTGACCTCGTCCTCCAGAATCGTCTTCTCGTCCTCGTACTTGCGGGCCACTTCAGCCTGGGAATCGCGAAGATGAGACAGTTCCTTGTTGGAGTTTGCCAGCTCAGACGACAAGTCCTCGACACGCTGCTCCAGCTCCTTAATCTTGGCGTCCTTGCCGGACAGCGCGGACTCCAGCTCTTCTCTGAACTGCTCTTGAGAAGCAGTGAACTCGGAAAGGGCCTCCTCGTTTTGCTCGCTGAGCTGCTTGTACTGCTCAGTCTGTTCCTTGGCGTTCTCGAGTTGAGCCTTGGCAATGTCAAGCTCTCTCTTGAGGTCGGAGACCTCGTTGATGAGCTCGCGAACTTCGGCCTCGTTCTCCTCCGCCTGCGCCTGAGACACCATGGTGCCTGGACGAGGCGTGGGTCGTGGCTGCAGTCTGCCGACGCGCTCTTCGGCGTTGCGAAGCTCGATGGTGAGCTCGTCGACACGTGCTTGGAGGTGGTCACGGCTGGTCTTGGTGGCAACGTGCTCCTCGCGGATCTGGCTTAGGCTGGTCGAGAGCTCGTCGATGCGCTTCTGTGCCTCACGTGCGTCAAACTCCTTTCTCAGCTGAAGTTTCTTGCCCTCCTCCATCTCTTCCGAAAGCTTCCGCTTGGTGGTGCTCAGCTCCTGCTCAAGGTTGTCGATCCTTGCCTGAGACTTGCGCCTGTACTCCGACTCGGAGATGTCGCGCTCGTTCTGCATGGATTGTGTCGTGGCCAAGAGGTTGTTGAGGCGCGTCTTCTCTTGAACAAGGTTCTCGTTGTCTTGGTTGAGACGCTCCTGGATGTCCTTCCAGAGCTTCTTCTCGGCCTTGAGGTTCGCCGCTTCGTTGCGAATGCTCTCAAGAAGGCCCTTGGCTTCGACCAGTTCTTCGGCGACCTGCTGTGTTCGGATTTCCTGCTTGATGTAGTCCTCAGACACTGTCTTGTTTCGCTTTTGCAACTCCTTGTTCTCGCTCTGAAGAGCCACAAAGTTCGAGTGGAGCATCTCGTATCGTTCCGAGGCTAGGGTCATCTGACTGGTAATCTTGGCGACCTCACCCTGGAGCGCGTTCTTCTCGCTCGAGAGTCTGTCGATCTGTTCTCTCAGCGAGCGTCGGACGGCTTCCTCGTCGTTGCGGTATGTGTCGAACTCGACCTGCAGGGTACGGAGGGCGGCTTGCGCGGACACGCCATCGCCTTGGTCCGTCTCGATGCTAACGAGCGGCTGGCGCTGGCCGTCGTCCGAGCCGAGAAGGGAGGCAAGTTCTCCGGCGTTCGCCTTCTGCTGGAGTAGTCGGCGGAACATGTCACGCTCGCTCTTGAAGCTCTCCATCGTCGTCCTCAGGGACTTCGTTTCGTCGATCATGTTTGCGAGCTCCTGCTGCAGGCGGTCAACTGCTTGGTGGTCCTCGACAGCCTGGTTCTTGGCTGCAACAGCCTCCTCGCTCTCCATCTGCTCCGCAAGCTCGCGGGTGACTCTCAGCAACTCTTGGTTCTTCGCTTGGAGCTCCTGGATGTCCTTGAAGACGACGAACTTCTGAGTGATGAACTGGTGAGTGTCGGACAAGTCGGACAGGGCACCTTCAGCGATTTCGCCTCTGGAGAGCTGCTCCAAACGAAGAGTTTCCTCGCGTGTCAGTTGCTCCAGACCCTTCTCGCGGGCGTGCATGTTGAAGACGAGCATTTGAATCTGTGTGCTGAGATCCCGAAGCTGAGTGCGTAGAATCTTGGCCTCAGTTTGCGCGTTAGCCAAGGCACTCTCAGCCTTCCTGGCGCTCTTCTTAGCGATGTCGCGCTCTTCAAAGCTGGTCTGGGACAGCTCAGACATCCTAGTGATCTCAGCTCGCAGACTGTCGGCTTCGTTTTGGAGCTCCTCGATCTCGGGTGTCTTGGCCTCCAGGAGGGCGATCATGTTGTCAAGCTCCTCGGCGAGCTGCTGGTTACGTCGCTTCTCGCCGGCCAGTTGTCCCTTAACCTTGTACAGCTCGTCAATCGCCTGCGTCGCGGTGATGGCCGTTTTGCTGCGCACAGATGCCGGTGTCGCAAAGGGGGAGGCCGGTCTTCCGAGCAGGGAGCCGTTCATGCGGGGTGTCTGTGGCGCGGAGCCAGGAGGAGGGCCTTGTTCCATGCGAGCGTGAAGTTCGTCGATCTCGCCTTCGAGCTGAGTTACTCGCTCCTCCAGCGTGCGGCATGTCTCCTTCTCGTTCTCAAGCTCTTGCTGGATGCGTCGGAGCTCGTTCGCATGCTTCTCCTTCAGGCCTTCCTTCTCGCCCTCCAGAGTCTGAACGCGTCTCTTGTGGCTGTCGGCCAGCTGGTTTGTCATTTCAACGACCCGCTGCTTGCTCTCCAACTCGTGCTTGTAGCTCTCTTCGCTGCGGGCGAACGCTTCCTGTTGCTGCTGGACCTTGGTCAGGGCCTCCTCGGCCTTTGCCTGGGCGGCATCGAGTCGGTCTCGGAGTTGCTGCTCGCTGCGCTTGAGGGCTTCGATCTCGGACTTGGCATCTTCGTTCTGACGTTGCAACTCGGCGATGCGCGCACCCTTTTCGCGGCGGTACTTTAGCGCTTCCTCGCTCTTGGTCTTGAGCTCAGCCTCGAACCACTCGCCATTGCGTCGTGCGAGGTCGAGCTGTTGTTGAAGAGACTCTTCCCGGTACTTGGCACTGCTGACGGCGGCTTGGGCGGTCTGAACTGATTGTTGGAGAGATGTGATTTCCTTGTTGAGCTGTACGTTCTTTTGGTGCTGCTTGGCGAGCTCCTCGGCAAGCTCGGAGTCGCGGGCGTTACGCGCCTCCAGCAGGGCCATGTTTGCGCGGTTGGAGGATTGGAGGGACTCGATTCGGTCGCGCAGGGTGGTGATCTCCGAGTCGTAATCGGATCCGCGAGACTTGAAGGATTGCAGTTCGTTTTCGACTGTTTGTCGCTTCGTTTCTGCCAAGCACGTTAGCATACCAACCACATCGCGAAGACGATGTTCCTTTGTCGAGGGTACCGACCTTCCTCCTTCAGCTTCTGGCGGACCTCTTCCACATCCTTGAGCGCCTTGTCGGCAGTGGCCTTGAAGCTCTGGCATCGCGACTCGGCACTGTGGTGAGCGCTCTCCAGCTCGATATCGACCTGAAGCTTCTGAGCATATAGTTCGTCGAACTCGCGGGCCTTGGCGATGACGGCCTCCAGAAGGCTCGCGACGAGGTCGGGGTTCGGTTCGGTCGTGACGGTCGACACAGTCGACTCGGACAAGCCGAGGTGGCTGGCTACGTAGCCAACGTCCACGGCGGCTGCCATGTTGATCGTCTCTCAGGGCTCGTTGCTCGACATCGAATGGCGATCTTCGCGGGGAGAGCGTCGAAGTTAAACGGGATGGACGGCGGTGGTTGCGTCGCGCGTCAACGCCCCGCTGGTCAGCAGCTGAAGCACAAGAGAGAGGACGGTGTTCGAGACGGCGGTAAAACAAAGAAAACGGGAAAGCGGTAGCCTCGGTCTGAGATGATAACTGCCCACACTCCGCTCGTGGGTATTGAGGCGGTGTGGAGAATGAATGCGGCGACGAGGTGTAGCGTGGCAGCAATAGCAATCGCAAGATTTTGGCCAGGCGCGCGACCTGAATGTTTTCCACAGCACCAACAAGCGGCCTGAGCGACCGCAAGGCTGCAATCTACAGGGGAAGCTGCCTCCACACAGATGACAGCACACTGCAGTGTGGAGGCAGGAGCTTTTTAGACCAATCACTGCGCTCAGAGCTTGGAGCTGGAGCTGGCCAGGTGCCGGGGATGAGCCGGATGACTCAGCAGCGTACATACATACCTACGAGTTGACCGCAATTACACCAACGGCCTTTGTGGGGAAGGCATCAACAAGGTACCTAGGTACATAGTACAGCACCTCCCAGATGCAGGTACACAATGTGGGATACAAGCCTGGAGACAAATACTGGAGGATGATGTGCTCAACTACTAGACGGATCTTATACAGCAACTTTGGCTGGAAGCTATGAATATTTTATTAAAAATGCCGACTCTTTGGATATCTACCCAAAGTTCAAACGTCGTTGTTCTCGTACACAACTCCATTCCTTTCATCCGCACCGCCACAAAAAAGCACACGATACACCAGTCCTACTCCAAACACCATGACAGAACTATCGCCGCTGCTGAGTTGAATCCAGCTCCAAATAGCCCGGCGTCGGCCCAGACTGCCAGCTCACCCCCTGCAGCTCCGCCCTCTGCTGTCCATCGGCCTGGTACGCAGGTTGCGGGCCGCTAGGCATCTGATGGATCGGTTGGCCATGTGCCTCAGCCAGTGTACTCTGTCCCTGGGTCTGCGTGAACCCGCCTCCCTGCAACTCAGGCGGCAGCGGCAGGCTCTGTCCGAAGTTCTGGTGCGCATACTGGCTGTGAAGCTCAGGCAGTTGATATTGACCACTGGGCTGCAGCTGAATGTGCGCGTTCGCAGGCATTTCGGGTGGCATGGGAGGATGACTCTGTCCGTGCAGCTCAGCCCCCATCGGCGGCGGCGCGAATCCTCCTTTTCCGTACGCAGAGACCGGCGATACGGTATCCGCCCGCGGGGTGCTCACTTGAGAGTAAGACACCGATGGGCTCTTCGGAGGCAGAGTCGAGAGCATGGTCCCTCCGAGCTCAGGGGGGCCGGTCATCTCGGGTGGGCCGATGGTCGACGCGATTGCGAATCTGGGTTGGGTCTTCTTCCTGCGGCGGTAGATGACGAAGGCCGCAAGGGCCGCTATGGTGAGAGCAGCGATCAGAGCGATGACGCCACCCGCGATCGCTGCGATACCGGGTCCACTCGACTGCTTCCCGTCGCTGGTCGAACCACCGCCGGAGCCACCTGCTGCAGTGCCCGTAGGGCCCGGGCCGGATGTCCCTGATCCGGTTCCCGCTTGTGCTGTAGGGTACGTCTGGGCGACTAAGGGACTCTCGTTAGCTCAGCTCGTCCATCATCTAGGTAGCAAGGGTCTTACTTGACTCGACAACTGTGGCAACCACCTCGTTCTTTGCCGCCTTGCAGTAAAAGTCCAACAAGCCCAGCGCAGACGACACATCTTCCGAAGCCGTCGACGAGCAGTAATACTTGACGTTCGACGTTAACGTGCTCGTCACCATGTTCGTGACGCCGTCTTTGAAACACATGCAGGAAGCCAGCGCCTTTGGTCCCGAAGGGCAGACATAGCTCGTGAGAGAGTACAGCATGTTCGAAACGCCAGACTGCGCGCATGGCGCCAGCGAGTTGTACTGCGAAAGCGCGGTGATGTAGTACGTCATGTCCCCGGGAGGCGGCGAGGGCTGCGGGAACGCGGTGGTGCCCTGATTCATTGCGCAGTAGGCGTTGTAGAAGTCGCCGGCCGAAGTAACGTCGGCTGCGTTGGAGCAGGAATACCTGACCAGCGAGGCGATGGAACGGCTCACGCGCGCTGAGTTATCGTTCTTTGCGCAGATGCACGGTGCCATCAGGCTGGCGGGCTCGGGACAAAGCGACGTCTGCAGGAAAAGTTAGCCTTGACCGGCGGTGTGGGCATCAGGGCCACCTACCATGGAGCTGATGGCGTACGAGACACCTGATTGCGCGCATGGTGCCATGTTGGAAAAGGCCGGAACATCGGTGGCATACTGCATGACGATGTTTGCCGTCGGAGTGGGAAAGTTGACGTCGGCGTCGGGATTGCAGTACTTGCTCAGGACCGCAGCGACGCTGGTCTGGTCATCGGAGGCGGAGGAGCCGCAGCTATAGCTCACCGATTTGGATATGGATGTCGAAATGGCCCCAAGGTTATTGTTCTTGGTGCAGATACATGACTGCAGATCGGTGGGAGCTTCACCACAAGCCGAGTATGTCTGGGAGAAGATGTTGTATGAGATGGCCGTTTGGGCGCATGGTGCCTAGGCCGGTCAGCAGGTTCGAAAACACTCTCAATAGCGAGGGGATTCCAAGCGTACCAGCAGCGTATAGATGGACAAGTCGGTGACATAGACGATGTTGGCGGCAACGGCGACACGACTGAGGAAGGAACCCAGCACGAGATGGCCCAGTATCCGCGCCATCGTGGATCCCAAGTCGCCAGGAGGGTCAGAAAAGAATGTAATGGCAGCGGCGTAGATGTCTGAGAGAAGAGAAGAAGACCCTCTCTCTCTCGGTGCTGGGAGGACATGACGAAGGACATGGAATGGGCGACCGGAGGATGCACAGTCTCCCAGAACGCCATCCACCGCCTGCTCCAACCCCTGGACCGCGGATAGGCAGGACTGGTTGTTTGATGTCAACTGGTTCGGCGAGGCACACCTTACCCCTGACCAGATAGCGCCCAGCGTAGTTCGCGCCCTACCACCTGGAGCGGCTGGGTCAGGGGTGGCTAGCGCGACGGTTCTCTCATCGGGGAGATGTGATCGACGGAACGACAGACGAGGTGTCCGTCAACATCCAGGATGACAGAACTGGGGAAAGAAAGGCATGATATCCAGTGCTACACGAGCAAAAAATGCGAAATGGGCACGGCGTAATGGGCATGCGAGCCAGACGTGCTTGAAGCTTGAGAAGACAGACTCCCTTCGGAGAGAGCGCGAGGAGTGACCGAATGCTGTTGAGGCCGACACGAGGCGAACAGAAACGGCGTTCCACATGCCTTTCAGCTGCCGCCGCATGGCGTCGCGCAATCTCGGGAGTGCCTGGCCCAGGTCGAGCTGCAGTAGTCGGTAGTCTGGAGGTCATCGCTTCTGGCCGAGTGACTCCATGTCTGCTCTAAGCCCAAGTCAGTTGACAGATGCATCTGCAAGGAGATCCTCAGCGACGGTACCAGAGAAGTTATTCCTAGGGTGATCCCAAAAACCTGTCGAACGCAACCCCGGGATCCCCTCTTCCCACGGGGCTCTCAGCGCTCAGCGTCCCAAAGGAGTTAGGGGCTGGCGCACGCCACAAACGAGGGCTTGCAGACGCCCATAGAGGTGGCTTTCATGCCTGCATTGATTTGCTGGCCCGGAGATTTAGCGCGGACTGTGTTGAGAGAAGCAATTCCCGTCTTCGATTGCGTTGTATGCGAGCAGGAAGAGCCCAGACACATGGCTACCAGTCCCACGACGTAGGTACGCAGGTGCCTGAGCTCCCCCCATGTGAATTGCTTATGTAAGCGGTTTTCGTTCCCGGGGGGGGGGGGGGGGCCGGTGCACGGTTCAGCCGTTCGTAGACGCCGATTAACCCGTGGACAACCACTGACTGCGCTGCAGAGCCGAACTCAGACTGGATGGATTCAAGTCTGGTCCAAGCCGGCATATCAGTTGAGTAGATACGGATTACCCATCCAGTAGGCGCATTCGTGGTTAAAGCCAATTCCCCTCATTGACCGGACCGGACCCTCTATTCCTTCGGCGTTTGGGCTTACGTCCACTGTCGTTCGGCGTTACCATGAACACTGAACTCCGCCAGTCACTGCAAGCCACGGAGGAGAATTCAAGAACGAAACTCTCTTTTGAGAAGTTTTCCTCTATTGGACTCGAAGTTTAGACCCCACGGGGCAAAATCTCCGTGCAAACGGAGTGTTGACGTCCGCCTTCTCTGAGAACCCCCTATCTAGACTACTCCACTGTCTCCAGCCTTCAAGACCGTGAACGCCGAAACCACCTGCCGCATAAAAGCCGCCGTGACCTTTTCGTATCCTTGACATATCTCTCTTCCTTCGTGTTCTCTTTGCCCTCCTCCTTGACGTCCCCCTTGCCGTCCTCCTCGCCGTTCTCCGGTAGGTTACCATCAGACTTCCTCCGGTAGTCGCCGACCGCCCGACTGCCACACGTCGTGCACATGACGGAATCGGCCCTGACAAGCGGCGCGAGACCTACATCGCTCTTCCTTCGCTCCTCTTCAGGTACCGCCGCAAGCTTTCCCGAGGAGGATGAGGGTCGGGAGCTGGTCATGGCGAGGTCATTTAGCGACACGCGGCGACCCAAGCTCCTCGGTTTCGGGGTTAAGCCTTTCGGGGTCGTGTCCAGTGTAAGCTTGACTCCGCGCTGCTCTGTGACCTCGCTGTTGGACATCATCGGCGTCGCCGGCCCAACGCCGAGTTTGATAGGGGCATCTCGCGGTGCGGCTCGCTCGGACAGCTCCTTCCAGAGACTGTAGACGACGGCATCGTGGATGACGGGCGCCTTGAGGAGTTTTCCGCACTCCACCAGCCCTTCGGCCTGGCTCATGCGGCCGATGTTCGCGAGTTGGTCCATGGTGAGGTCGCAGTGAATCTTGACGCCTCCCTGCGAGAAGTTGTACCACCAGTTGTTCTGGATGAAGTCTTGGAGGAACTGCGTGGCCTCTCCGACGGCCTTCTTCCGCGCTTCCAGGATTTCTGCCTCCTTTGCCACTTCTCCCATCTCCGAAATTGTCGCTATCGCAGCCGGCTTGCTCCTTCTTCGTGGCCTCAGGAGCATCACGGAACTTCGACGTTTTGGGAGGTTTTGCTTCGTGGCTTCGTCTGTATCGTCGGCATTGCCGTCCGTTGGGGTGTAAGTCTCAACCGTATAAGTTCTCTGAGCCCTTGATGTCGTGTACTCCCTAGATACGTCGGAGAAGGAGTCGTTGAGAGACGCGATGGATCCCTGATACTTCGATCTCTCTACGAGAGTTGAAGCAGTCTCACTGAAGTCGTCGAATGTGTCGTCATTGCTTTCGGAGGAGATGGAGCCCGTCCTCTGAGGCGAGCTCTCCGTGACGAGGACGACCGGCCTCTCGAAAAGGACTGGCCGGTTAAAAAAGTCCGGCATTCTGCATATCTGGGGGTTGTCCATATTGTTGAATGTTGATGAGAGATTGTGTAGAATAAGGCCGGAGACTGGGAACAGCAGCTTTATAACAGCACATCATACGTAGAAAAGAGTCCGTATTTTTTCAACATTCGATTCGAAATTTAGTAGTCGCGAGACGCGGATCAGATGACGCTTCGGGGCGAAAGTTTTGCAGAGGGCCTCAACCGCCCACGTGGCGTTCCCGCTTTCGTCTCGATAGGTACGTTTTTCACTGTCAGCTGGGGAAGAAGAGGCCGTGAATAGGGCCGGTAGACGACAAAGACTTGACTCGAAGTGTCGAGTCGGTTTCTTTACTCGTCGCCTTGCGAACAATGCCGTGTCGGAGGAACGGGATTCTCAACAATGGCATTGTGACTGCAATTTCTTGCCGTCTGGTGCAAAATCGAAGCTGGCGATGTCATATCATCTTGCCGCGCCCCGTGGAGGTCTTCTCGTGAAACCATACACGGACGCTAGCAAAAGGAAATTGCTCCTGACAGACAGCCAGCAAAACTTTACATGCATCAAACATGCGAGTTTTTCCTCTCCTGATAAAAGTCAGGCCAATTGGGTTTCTTCCTTATCGCACGATGCTCTCTTGCGTCGTGCGTATGCTGCCTGCCTGTCGAGGGTAATCTTTGCATTCGAAGTCTAAAGCAAGCCGTGGCGGCACGCATGTCTTGCGTTAAAGGTCTGCCAACGCTCACCTACCTTAGGTACCTACCTAGCTTCGGTGAGGCTCGGTCAGCAATAGCGTCATCACCAGACTGGATCGGTCACCGCCCATGACCTCGTGACGTCACCGCAACCCTCGTGGCTGGGCAACTGCATCACAACACACTGCACTGAGGCTCTACAGGGTAAAAGTGGAGATGTTTCTTGTGTCAACGACATGGAAGAACACTATGCCAGCGACTGCAGTGTACCTTCCTAGGCACCTTGGTACTCTGTACTCTAGAGGTAGGTATGTACCTACCTACCTACCTGTCTGCCCTCCTGTACGGCAGGTGCTCTGCTCGGCGCGGGTCTTGGTGATAGTGTAAGTATCTACCTCCTGAGCACTAGGTAACTACTAGGTAGGTAGGTACCTTGGTGGGTAAACAACTCCATGATTTTTGGTGGACAGACGCCTGAGTCCTGGCAGCACCGTTGGGCTTTGTAACAATGGCCATTGTCGGCCAGCACAATGACGGGCATGTCTCTTCAAATCCGGGCGTGTAGGGATTGGGTGCCGTGGCAGGGGACCCGGGCGTCGACGAACAACCCTTCAAGGGTCTTGGCCACGTTCTTTGATGCTCCCCGCGGAGCATGACCTTGGGATAATTGCCGGCTCGATCACCTCGGTATCCTAGTCTCTGCTGGACAATGCTTTTTTATGTCTCACAATGGCTGACTTGATGATTCCTTTCAAGCATTGCCCACAATGAGGTGTGGTCACCGTTTCGAGACATCAACGCGGCAAAGCCCAATAACCTCACTGTCGCGATGCTTCTCTCCTGTGGTTCGTTTCCGCATTTATGCCAAGTTAATTCCACTCAGGGTTTGTTTGTTTCGATTCTATCATAAAACAATTACTATGTCCAAGTGTTGCTACGATGTTCTTACTCGTGGGAGCGCGGTCTCAAAAACCGGCTCGGTCGACGACACGTGCCGTTGGGCATGATAGATGGCGATGACCTCGCTTTCCAGACCGTGCACCTGTAGCTTTGTAAACACTCGAAATATCTAGTCTGTCAAGCTGAAAAGCCGACTTGGTATGAATACTCTCAGCGAGTATTCTTGAAAAAAGGAAAAGAAAGATTGTTGCCGAACCTACTCGACCGGCCAGTCGCTCCTTCCTCCTCTCGCAGCACCCGACCCTGCCCTCCCAGCAACCCGCTGCCTCGCCCTTCTCCCACCTCAACTTCGCGTCTTCCTCTATTCCTCCTTCTCTCTCTCCCACCGAAGACAACTTCACCTTGAGATTTTCACTTCACTCATCACGCATTTTTCTCATCACACACGAGCATCGCTCCATTTGCATCAATTCATCGCGATTACGCGCTTCACTTACATCTTCGGATCATTATCCCATTATCGGCACAGTCGAAATGTCCCCAAACATGAGAGACGACGGCTGGCATTACCTCTGGGTTTTGTTCTGCACCGGCGTCGCTATCATGGCCCTCGTCCACACCGTCAGCTACATCTACGGCATTCTGCCCCCTGTCGAGACCTTCTTCTACTCCGTGGCTGTCACTGCCATCGTCATTCATACGCTTCCTGTCTTCCCTTGGCTCTACCTCATTCTCCTTGATCCTGTCGTTGCATACATCTTTCCCTGCCTTGGCCTATCCCCCGAGTCTGCGAAAGCTGTCAGAGACCAGTCTGCTCTGTATAGCGTGACGAACCTTCTTCCCTACTGGAACGGGCTTATCAGCATCGTTGTCGGCCTTCTGAGATTCCTGGCTAGCGGTTTTCACAACATCATGTTCGACTTTGACAATTCTGTCCTCAACTTTGCCCCGATCGGACCCCTCGTCCACTGGTTCCGCAGCCTGCGTACCATCAAGGGCAACGAGATGTCCTCGCAGAACAACGACACAGCTCTCGTACTCTCCAACTCCATTGTCGTCAAGATTTCCGAATACGATCACTGGTGCAAGGAGCCTCATATGTACTGCCAACGCAGAGCGGTTGCAAATGACCGGCTGCAGAGAGAAAACGCCAAGCTGCAGGAAGACAAGGCCGTCTTGATGAAAGATTTCAACAAGATCGTCAGGGAGATTGAGAACCTGGAAGAGAATCACGAGGATGAACTTGCGGCCAAGCAGAAGAAAATTGTGTCGACGGCTTCTGCGCATCAGTTCTGGGGAGCGATCCACGAAGAGCGCCGTTTCCGCAAGGCAGCCGAAAAGGAGCTGGCAGATGCCAAGAAGGAGCTTGTTCTCTACCAGCCCCAGACACAGCAATTCGCAGAGCTCAAGGCCGAGATCAAGGACCGCGATGACACAATCCAGAAGATGCAAGCCGCCATCAAAGAGGCCGAAGGAACTGCCCGGAGCGCGTGGTGGCACACCGACGAGGAGAAGCGTCGCTGCGACGCCATGATTAACAAGTCCCGCGAGACTGTCATACTCAAAGACGCCAAGTGCCGGGACAAGGTCAACGAGGCTCACGGCCAAGTGATCCTCTACAAGCGCGCCCTCGACGACGAGAAGGCCAAATTGAACAAGCTCAAGAAGGAGTGCGCCCGCCTCAAGCAGCTTCAGCCCGCCGGCAGCGAGAGTCAGCCTCTCCGCGGATCGCAGCGTGCCAACGACGACATCCGCCAGCTCAAGGAAGAGATTCAGACTCTCCAAGGCACCAGTCGGAAGGTCGCCGAGCAGCACCAAAACGAGATTCAATCTCTTTCTCAACACGCCAACGATAAGATTCGCCAGCTCAAGGATGAGCTTCGTTGCCTTCAGAAGACGCATCAGGAGGTCATTCAGAAGCAGGACTCTGAGCGTCAGTCTCTCAGCGAGTCGCAGCGTGCCAACGACAAGAATGGGATCCTTCGCCTCAAGGCCGAGCTGTACTCCCTCAACGACACGAACAAGAAGCTTTTCAGGGAACAGCAGCGTGAGATTCAGTCTCTTTCGCAGCTTGCCAAGGAGGAGGCCCGCCGCCTGAAGGAAGAGATCAAGCGTGCTAAAGACTCAAAGTCTGCCAAGGATTCGCAGTCTTCCGATGAGGAGGTCCAGCTACTCAAGGAGGAGATTCAATATCTCCGCAACACGAACACGAAGCTCATTCAGGACGCGCAGGGCGCCAAGGACGAGACCAAGTCTGTCCAGGACCATGAGATCCGTCGCCTCAAGAAGGAGATCAAGCATGTCCAAGACTCAAAGTCTCTCAAGGGCTTGCAGTCTTTCGATGAAATCCGTCAGCTCAAGGAGGAGATTCAATCCCTTCGCGACACGAACACGAAGCTCGTTCAGGACACCCAGACCGCCAAGACCGAGGTCGCATTTGTCCAGAATTCAGCGCACACCGATAACGACATTTACTTTCTCAAGAATGAGATCCAGAGCCTCCAAGAGACCAACAAGAAGATGTCTCAGGAGTGCCACATCGCCAAGCAAGAGGCTGCATCCCTTCAGCAGGCACAGCAGAAGATCGCTGAAGAGCACCAGAGTGCCATGAGCATGATCAAGTCCCTTCAGGAGACCAGTCAGAACATGGCCCACGAACAGCAAGGTGCCCAGGACGAGATTGCCTCCCTCAACCAAAAGCTAGCCCACGAGCGGCAGGCTGCCCAGAGTGAGATTACATCCCTCAACCAAAAGATTTCGCAGGAGCAGCAGACTGCCCAGAGTGAGATTGTGTCTCTCAATACAAATATTACACAGGACCAGCAGACTGCCCAGAACGAGATCGCATCCCTCAACCAAAAGGTTGCGCTCGAACAACAGAGCACCAAGAACGGCATTGACGCCATGACCCAGAAGACTGAACAGGATCAGGAAAGCGCCATGAGTGCGATTCAGTCTCTCCAAGACGCCAACCGCAACCTTACCCAAGAGAAGGAGCAGGTCATGCACGCGATGCAGTCCCTCCAGGAAGCCAACCAGGAGATGGCCAACGAGCACCGCAACGCCATGAACGAGGTCCTGTCACTCAAGCAGAGAATTGTGAAAGATCACGAGGTTGCCAAGGCCACGATTGAGCGCCTTCAGCAGGATGCAACCGAGAGCATGCGCAAGAGCTTCCAACGCGCCGGCGAAGAGGTGCAGCAGCTCAAGGCCGATAACCAGGAGATCCTACAGCAGAGCAAGATCCACTGCGACCGCGTCGAGAAGGAAAACAAGACCCTCCGAGTAGGCCTCGAGCGCATGTGCATCAAAAACGAGGCGCTCCAGGAGCACAACGCCATCATCCAGAGCCAGCTCAACCGCCTCAGGGAGCATACCGACGAGCTCCTCGAACGCATCAAGGAAGAGCGAGAGAGGCGTCGTCGCTCACCTTCGTCCGCCACGTCCGACGTATCCATGGAGTCGGAGGAGGACCCAGATGAGGATGAAGAGACCGACGTTGACGACTTCTATAACGAAGACGAGGACGAGGGCGAACTCGTCCTCTCGGACGACGAGGAGCTCCGGGACTTGGTCCGCTGGATGGAGGAGTTGGAGGAGGAGGAGGACGGCGCGGAGGACAGGGCGCAGGCGGCAGCCACGGGGCAGAAGGAGACCTTCACCTTCACCCCGGAGGCCTCGCCGGCTGCTCCTGCCAACCCCTTTACGGGGCCTGTCCAGCCTCCTCCCACCGCCCTCACCGCGGAGGACTTCAAAGATACCCTCGCCAACCTCCCGGGCCGTCCTGCTCAACGGCCGATCGCCCATTTCAAGCGTCGGCTGCCCAAGAAGGAGCAGGAGGTCCCCGCCCAACGGACCAAGGCTCCGATCATTCCCGGAACGGCCAGGAAGGCGCCGGTCACCTCGGCTGGCGTCCTGAAGAAGGCGGAGGAGGCCGCTCCTGCCACGCCGCAGCCGCAGAAGCAGAAGAAGCCGCTGACTCGCCGCGTGCACTTCACTCCGGAGGTCAAGAAGGAGGAGGCGAAGGGGGAGCCGGTCCGCATGGACCCGGAGTCGAGGCAGGAGCTCGAGAGCGTGGGCGAGAAGACGCCGCCGATGTTCAGAAGCAGCTCCAACACGCCGTTTCAGCAGCCGTTCGTCGGAGAGGACAGGGAGATGATGGGTTGAAGTGGTTGAAGTGGTTGAAGTGGTTGAAGTGGTTGAAGTGGTTGAAGTGGTTGAGTACGAGGGAATCAGAGGTTGGGATTCGGGTTTTGTGTGTTTGTATTGAGTATTTTGGGGAGAGGCCGAGAGCGCCGATGTGATCAGGATGACGTGGATGTGTGGTTTGGTTTCTTTTTTCTTTTTTTCTACTGGGTTTGTTTTGCTCGTTTTCATGATTGGATTATCAAAAGTCGGGTCGGGAATACCCTCAAAAATCGGGTCGGGAATACCCTCAAAAATCGGGTTGGGAATGACCTCGGGCGGGACGCCCTCATGAGTCAGTCTGCTGTGGAAGGAAGGCAGGAAAGCAGACGGATTCACATTGCTCAGGATGGGGAAGGCCTCGCATCAGAGACGCGGCCAGCCTCAAATCAAAAGTGCTTTTTACGACAAAAGATTAATATTTTCCCTACGTGACGTGACTTGCTCGACGCGACGACGCCCTAATCATCCTCCATATCCAGCCCGTCGACCTTGCCCAGAAAATCGCCCCTCCCGCCCTTCAGCAGCTCCTCGAGGTCGATGTTGCTACCCGTGATGTACTTCTCGCTCACGCCGGCGTTGACCCTCTTCGACAACAACTCCCTCAGCTGCGCCCGCATGGCGCCCATCTCCGCCTTGGTGACCTGCTGGTTCTCCTTCTGCTTCTTCTTCCTCCCGCTGCCGCGCCCTCCCCAACTTCCCGCCTTCTCGAGCTCCTCGCTGTCGTACTCGACTCCCAGCTCCTCGGCGGCGGCGCGCGCCCAGTCGTCCTCCTTGTTGCCCTTCTCCTTGGCCAGCATCGCGTCGGCGAGCTTCTTGGCCAGGTCCACGCGCGGCTTGAGCTTCGACACGATGCGCCTGTCGATGTCGACCGTCCTCATCAGGTACTTCTTCTTGCTGGCCTGCTCGGCGTGCACCTTGGCCGCCAGCCTGCGCGTGGGCACGACCTCCTCCGGCCCGCAGAGGATGATGCTCAGACCGGTGCGCTCCGCACGCGCGGTGCGACCTGAGCGGTGGACGTACATGTCCGCGGCGCGGGGGACGTGGTAGTGCACGACCTGGTCGATGCCGGGGATATCGAGACCGCGGGCGGCGACGTCGGTGGCGATCAGCACAGACGAAGTATTGGGCTTGGCCTCGGTGAAGCGCTCGACGGAGCGCAAGCGGGCCTTCTGCGGCATCTGCGAGTGGAGGGCGAGGGCGTTGATGTTGAGGTTCTGCAGCATCGGGGCGAGGCGGCGGACGGCGCTGATGGAGTTGGTGAAGACGAGGGTGCGGCGGTTCGGGTTGAGCAGGAGCACGGCGTAGAGGTAGAGGTCCTTCTCCATGGCGCCGCACTCGATGAGGCCCTCCTTCAGGCCGGCGGCCATCTGCGAGACGGGGTTGACGTCGATGAACTTGGGCTTGTCCTCGCGGAAGTTGAGGCGCTTGAGGAGGTACTCCATCGACTCCTTCTCCGACATCAGACCCCACTTGCCCTTGCCCGCCAGCTTTTGTTGCAGGCCCTTGTGGAACGTCGCCGAGAAGACGAGCGTTTGCCGGGCAGACAACTTCTTTCCGTCTTCGTCCTCGTCGTCTTCCTCCTCCACCTCGCGGTCCAGGGCGTCGAGAATCTCGCCGGCCTCCTTGAAGTGGCCTTCGCTCAGAAGTCTATCAGCCTCGTCGACGACCAGGTACTTGATCTGCTTGAATGCTGCCAGAAGCTCCTTGCTCGTGCTGATGACCTCCCACAGACGACCAGGGGTACCAATGACAATGTCCGCCTTGGCGAGCTGCCTTTGTTGCTTGAACACGGACAAACCACCGGTAACAGAGCACACGAAGGGGGCGTTGGGCAGACCAGCGCACAGCTTCTTGATGTGGTCGGTGATCTGGTGGGCCAGTTCTCTTGTCGGCGAGAGGATGAGCGCGGTGGGCGTCTTCTGCGTCTCCTCGTCCTCGTCGCCCTCCTTGGCCTCGAAGCTCTCGATCCAGTGCTCCACGATGGGGATGGAGAAGGCCAGCGTCTTACCGGAACCGGTGGAGGCCTTTCCGATGACGTCGTGGCCGGCGAGGACTTCGGGTATCGACGACGCCTGGATCTTGGTCGGCTTGGCGAACTTGAGCTTCGCGATGGCGGAGACGATGGCCGGCGACAGGCCGAGCTTCACCCACTCGCCCATGTCGATCTCCTCCTCCTCCTCGGCCTCCTCCGCGTCTTCCAGGGCGGCGAACACGTTGCTCTCCAGCTTGGCGTCCTCCGGCTTGGGTTGTGCCTTCTTTTGCTTCTTTTGCTTCTTTTCCTTCTTCTTCTTGCCCTCGGGTTGTTCGGTCGCAGGTTCGGCCGCAGCCTCGGCGTCGTCTTTGGGAGCAGGCTTCGTGTCCTTTGCCTTCTTATCCTTCTTCTTCTTGCCTTCGGGCTTGGGCTTCTCGGTCTCGGCGGCGGGCGCAGGCTCGGAGTCGCTGAAGCCCTCGAACTCGTCTTCGTTCATCTCGGTATCGGAAGGGAGCGCTGCGACCTGGACGGGTTAGCTGTGGACAGGCGCCGAAGGGAACAACAGAACATACAAACTCAACGTTGTCGCCATGCTTGACGACATCAACGCCCTCGATCACCTCCAGCCCGTAGAAGCCCTCGGCGTCGTCAAACATTTCGGGCACGTCGACTTTCTTCCATGGCAGAGCGCTGGCGCCGACGGTGCGCTTCTTGGGGGGGCCGGGCTTGACAGCGCCGGACTTTTGGCGCTTCTTGGGTGCCTGGCTGGCATCGGCGGTCTGGTGTTTCCTCTTGTTCTTCGTAAGGCGATCCATCTTGTCGGTGTTGGCAGCAATGCAGGCAAACGAGTGTCTTGAAAATTGCCCCCCGCGAGATCCTACAGCAAATTCCTACACCTGAACGACCTGCTGGGAACCGCCTATCCTTCAGTGCACGGCACCCACTACTGCATGAAAATTTCAGCGGACCCGGAAGAATACTCGCGCCGATGAGAGACCCATTTGTCGTAGTCCTGTGCACAGACCACACCTTATCTCAGCCCTACGGCCGAGCAGTCAGACTGCAAATTTTCAGCCGAGATTCGATCGAACCCCTCCAAAAAAGACACTGGAGTGTGTCGCTGTCTATCCCCCACCAACACCCCTCCCCCTAAAAAACACAGTCATCAACCCCTCGTCAACGCTCCAAACATGGGAAAGTCTTCCAAGGACAAGCGCGATGCCTACTACCGCCTGGCCAAGGAGCAGGGCTGGCGTGCACGCAGTGCTTTCAAGCTGCTGCAGCTGGACGAAGGTGACTAAAAACTTTACCCCGCCATTGTGAGAGAAGAAAAAATGGCGCTGATATGCCCCGCGTAGAGTTTGACCTGTTCGCCAACGTGACGAGAGTCGTTGATTTGTGCGCCGCCCCCGGCAGCTGGTCGCAGGTCCTTTCTCGTGTCCTGATCAAGGGCGAGAAGTTTGGCCGCTCGGCATGGCAGGATCGCGAGGCCCAGTTCCGCCAGGAGATGCTCAGCGTCTTCCCCGCCTCCGGCTCTGAGACGAAGGCACCTGAGCAGGCCGAGGAGGAAGCGCAGAACCCCGAGCCTCGCAAGGATGTCAAGATCGTCTCTATCGATCTGCAGCCCATCAGTCCTCTGCCGGGCATCATCACCCTCCGCGCAGACATCACGCACCCCGCCACCGTCCCCCTGCTGCTCAAGGCCCTGGACGCCGAGTACGACGCCAACTCCAAGAGCAAGCAGGCGTCGAGCCCCGTCGATCTCGTCATTAGCGACGGCGCACCCGACGTCACCGGCCTCCACGACCTCGACATCTACGTTCAGTCCCAGCTGCTCTTCGCCGCGCTTAACCTCGCCCTCTGCGTGCTCAAGCCCGGCGGCAAGTTCGTCGCCAAGATCTTCCGCGGTCGCAACGTCGACCTCCTCTACGCCCAGCTCAAGATCTTCTTTGAGACGGTCATCGTCGCTAAGCCCCGCTCCTCTCGCGCGAGCAGTGTCGAGGCCTTCATCGTGTGCATCAACTTCCAGCCCCCTGCTGGGTTCCAGGCCAGTCTCGAGAACCCGCTTGGCGTTGGCCACAAGCTGCCCGAGATGGTGGACGAGAGGAGGGCTCAGCTGCCCGCCGTTGCCGATGCGCTGATGCAGAACCCCGTCGCTGGCACCTGGGACACCGCGCCCACCGCCTCCGCCTCGAGGGGCGCGGGCGAGGTCGTCGAGGTGGAGGCGTACGACGAGACCGACGAGACGTCCGACCACGAAAAGCACATCAGGTGGATCGCGCCCTTCATCGCATGCGGTGATCTCTCTGCATTCGACTCGGATGCTTCCTATCAGCTGCCTGAGGACCACGTCTCCCTCGACCCCGTGCAGCCCCCCACCGCACCCCCTTACAAGCGCGCCATCGAGCTCCGCAAGGCCGCCGGCGGCGCCTACGGAAAGACCTCGATCAAGGTGTAAATCAAGCCCTCGCCTCAGTCGTCGTCGTCGTCCGAAGGCCCGTCCGGCATCGCAGGCCCCCTCTTCTCTAGCAGATACAGCTTCCCGTCGTGCGATTGGCCCCACTCCACCGTCCCAAGCGTCTTCTCGTACAGCTTGCTGGCCTGCCGTGACGACGTCAAGAGTATGAAGCGTCGAAGCGCAGGCCACTCCTCAAGGATCTCATTCAAGCACTCCATCAACCACGGCGCGAGCCCTTTGCCCTGGTGCGCCTGGAGCACGTACACGTCCGACAGGTACGCCAGGGTGGAGTAATCCGTGATGACTCTCGCGAGGCCCACAAGCTCCGGCCCTTTCTTACCTGTGCGCGCGAGTGAGTATCGGCCGGAGATGAAGCTCTTTCAGCGAGAGCGCGCCTACCTGCAATCTCTGCGGTCGACTCGGGGAGCTTGTACACGCCGAGACACAGAGAGTTGTCAAGCATCCGCTTCAGCACGTCCTCGGGCTCCCGCTTCGCCCACCACAGCAGGTCAGAGTCGAACGCGTCGTTGATGGCATCGAGCTGGAGGAGCGACCGGTCGGTGGAGATGAGATAGTCATCCTTGTACCACTGTTTGGATATCTGGTCCGGCATGGCTAGGCTTTTTCCTGACGGATCAGAGGTATTCGGAGAAGGAGATGTAGTTGGAAGCTCCGTGAAACCTTACAGTTGGGGGGCTCCGGTCCGTGAGAAACTCTACCAATTTGTCATTAGCCAGGCCGTCAAAGAGGGAAAAATTTCAGAAGGGGGGAGGGGATCGAGCGTCCACCCCCGACGAACGTCATGACCTTCCGGATTCGGTCACCATCCGTGAGTGCCTGCCTGCCGGTGCGAACTATGTTGCCGCGTGGTGTCCCTTCGCCGTTTCGCCTTGCTATACCACTTCCGGCAACTGTTCCCCGCGCGCGGAGTGCGCTCCGATGTCGATTGCGGTCGCGGGGGTTTTAGAGGACCGACGCGGACGGGGTTTCGGTGGTAGCGGGACGGTTATGGATCCTGAGGGAAGCCTCTGGAATTACAGTGGAGGCGCCGATAGTACACTCCTAGTCAAGATGTCAGTTGCTTAGGATGGTACGAGAATCGGAGCTCTTGATATTTCCAGCTCAATGCAAAATAAAGAGATCGTGCTGCTCCAGCTGTCTCCAAGAGCATTACCGGGTGCCTGGTGGTCAAATCGCCCCCGTAAATAGGCTATGCTTTCCAGGCACTCAATGCATCTGCAAATCTTCCAAAATTGTCGTCCTTCCCAACCACTCTCCAAGACCAGATCTTCTCAATGAGTCGAATAGTATACCCAGCCGCCAAAACCGCCGCCATTGATCGGATCAAATGTCCCCCTCGATCATGGTCCGCAACTCCTCGCTCTCTTTGGCGTGGGCATCGATGGAGCCCTGGCCCATGTTCTCTACGCCCAGCTGGCGCCACTCGATGCGGCGGACTTTCATCTCGTCATTTAGGTCGAAAACTACCACCTCTCTGCTTTTGACGATGTCGAGGTAAGAAACGAACGGCCAGCCAACGAAAGGCTGCTCGTCCTGCGCGCTCCTCGGGTCGTCCTCGGGTTTGGCGAGCCACTGGTAAAATGTCTCGGTATACACCGTGATCCTTCCTCGGTCGGAGATCGTCAAGATGGGGACAAGGACAACCTCGTTCTGGTAGTGGAAGTTCTGAAAGTGCTCTATGATTTCGTCGTGACCTTTGAGAATTTCGCCATCAAGAGTGGTGTCGAGGCCCGTGACCATGGTGACATCGGGCGCGTACCACGCCTTTATGGTGTCGTACTCCTGATCGCTGAGGACACGCGTTAGGTGGTGGCGTGCAGTCTCCTCGAGGGCTCGACGAAAGGCAATGTCTCTGGAATCGCCCGCGAGCTCTTCGATGATGCGATTCACCTGCTCCATGTTTGTGGTGCTCTGCTTTCCGAATTAGTTACATTCGGCGTTTGGGCGCAAGAAGACAGGAGGGGCGGACAGTGCTTGCTTCTCTTACCTAGGTAGATATCCACGCTTTGACAGGCAGAAAGAGCAAAGTGGAATAAGGTGGAACAATGTGGGTTGTTCTGTCGAAGTCTCTTTGTCCGTCGAGGGCGGATCAATTATTGCGCAAGGAGGATTAAACTTGTCCGGCGGGGAGGTGTCGCTTCTCAAGGATGGGATTGGGATATCGCACCTTCCTGGAGTTGCCTCTAGAAACTACAGAAGGCTCCCTGGGTACCTGCCTAGATACCTAGGTAGGTAGGTAGGTAGGTACCTAAGTGATGGAAGTACCCAGACAGGCTTTCCGGTAGTTGTTAGGCAGGTACCTGTGCCGGTAGGTAGGTAGGTACGCTGGCGCGTAGGAAAGTACGAGCGGTACACTGTAGATGGTTGAAAGGGTAGGTATCCACCCAGATATGCGGATCTCTGTTCTATTGCAGCTGCGCTGGCTTCCTCACAAAAGCGACGCCGGTGGGTGTGCATGAAAATATCTGAGTTGAGAATCAAATCCTCATATTGTCTCAGGAGGATGAAAGTGGAGGTTTATAGGTGTTATTCTTGTATTGCTTCTTGTTCTATTTTCTGATATGACTCCGAAGACACTATTTCAGAGAAGCAAACGGGGAGAGACGATTGCTGGCTCTTTCAGGAAAAGGCTTCCTCAGGTACGACGGTGAAGACAGTGATGAACAATAGTAACGGACAATAGTGACAGACACCAGTGACGGACACCAGTGGCGGACGAAAGGGACCATAGCTCATAGGATCTAGTATCTACTCGGTTCCGGGGGGAAAGGCATCATTTTCTTTCCTCTATGTACTCTTTTCCAGTGACTCTATAGGCATCGTCTGTGGAAATCTGGCCCTTTCTATGGGGGACCAGCAATCGTACATCTTGCACAACACTCGGTGTGCTGAGACGTGATAGTGACTCAGCATAGCTGTTCTGTAGTTCGGCCTCAAGTAAATGCAGGTTTGAGTAATGTCTTGGCGTCGTCTGCGTTAAATCCGAGACTGTCCCAGAGGAGGAAGAACTTGCAGAGTTGGCGTTGAATCCTCTCGCGAAACGAGATGGGCTGTCTGTTCGATAACATGACCAAAGCCCTGGTAGCCCAGGTAGATGGGTTATTGTCCAAGACTATCGCCAAAGCCAGCGTCGAAGCTGCCCTGCTGGAAACTACCAAGGTTGTCATTAGGTGGAATCTGTGCCATTTTATCGATGTAGGTAGTTCTATGGCTTTTCTGTAGCTGGATATGCCGCAGTCGTGGGGTATTGTAGACAGTGGATGACGTAAGAGTTGTGATGGTGGAAGTGTCGTCAAGTTGGAGCTGTTTCTCTCGACAACCTGTGTACTTCACCGGGAGAAGTTCAACCGTCGACATAGGTAGGTCGTCGGCTATCTGGATTAGGTACCTAGGTAGTGGAGGAAAAGACGTTAGCGTTGCCCACGTTCTGGCAGGTGCATTCCAAAATCCCACAAAACAGTCGACTTGATGCTCCGACGGAATTTGATCCCCAGTGCCTTCCCGATGTTTGACAATAGAGACGAAGAGGACAGCAGGGACACAGGGAGGTCAGGTACGACAGTGACAGGGGACAGTGACAGAGGACGAAGGCAGTGACAGATGACAGTGATGGAGAATATTGAAAATAGGTAGGAGCAATTAGTGGTTGCAAAAAGTACAGCACTGCTGTCTTCCTCTGATTTAATTACTATAATGGGACGTAGAGATGAGGAGATATGGGGATGAGGCTGCCCTAATGCCTTTGTCCACTGTTCACCCAGGTATCAAACAACGGTGACGAGTACAGAAGGCCTTTCACGGGTGAGGACCTCTTACGGAAGCAGACGAGTAGGTGTGTACCCAACCTCGACACAGCATTGCCTCAGCCGGCAAACGCAAAGCGGAACAGGTTACCAGGGTCGACCTTATCCTTCAGCGCCCTGATGAACTCCCAACTCTCCCCGTACATGACCTCCATCCCGACCTCGCCCTTGGGCAGCAGGCTGTAGTACCCAACCTCCATCACGCCCTCCACGCCCTTCATCCCGTTTTTGACGGCATCCGCCCACTCCCTGCCCTCCCTCGCCTTCTCCTTCGTAGCCACGAGCCCAATAACCTCGAGCATCAAATGATCCTCCCGATTCCTAAACACGCCCGGCAAGTGATCCCCCTTCGCCGCCTTCCCCCGAAGCTGATGCATGCTAATAAGCGTCCCGTCCCCAGGAATCATCGACCCCGTCTCGACAAAAACCTCCTGCGCGCCAGCCGACAACTCCAGACCCCTAAAGTTGACTCCGTGCGAGCTGCCGCAGTACACACCCTGCGGCACCATCGAGGTGATCTGCGCGATGTACCCCGCGGGGCTCGTCGGCGCGACGAGCTTCATGGGGCCCGGCACGAGGGACGCGATCTCCTCGAGCCAGGCCTCAGACGCCTCGGACGGGGGACCGGCCCAGACGAAGCCGACGGCGAAGACTTTGCCCATGTGCGGGACGTCGAGGATCGAGGGCTGGAGCGAGATCTCGTCGGGGAGCGTCTTGGACGTGACGAGCTTGTTCCAGCTCGGCCAGAAGGCGCGGATCGTGGCGCGGAGGTCCTTGGAGTCGTACGCCACGATGCCGGCTAGGATCTGCAGAGAAATTGTCAGTTACCACATACCCAGCTCCGGTAGGAGCTCAACTTACCTCCGGCTTGGGATAAACCTTAATCTCAATCTCAACAATAACGCCCAGCGCCGGCCCAGCCCCGCGGATCCCTCGCAACAGCTCTTCGTCAGCGTCCACGACATCCCCTCTGGCCAGCACGATCCTCGCCCCGACGATCTGGTCACAGCCAAGCCCGAGACTGGGCACGAAAGGCCCGTACCCTCCAAAGGTAGCCCATCCAACGTACCCAACGCTCCCGACCGTTCCCGTAGGCGTCATCAGCCCTTCCTTCTCGAGCGCCTCGAGCAACGGGGCAAGTAGCACGCCACCACCTAGTCGAGCGGTCTTGCGGTCGTCGGAGACGCGGACGTGCTTGATGTCGCGGAGGTCAATCTGCAAAACGCCGTCGATGGTCGACCGTGACGCGAGGTCATGCCCGCCGGTGCGGATGACGAACGGGGTGGACGTGGCCGCGCAGTGGGAGACGAGCGCTGCGACGTCATTTTCAGATTGCGGGCGGACAATGAGGCTTGGAACAGACGAAGTCACGACGTACGTCTCGCGGATGGAGTCGAATGAAGCGTCCGAGGGGGCGATGGCCTTGATGGAGGGGTGCTTTCCGAGAAAGTCTTCGAGGGTGGTGAGGGATCCCATGGTTGCGGTTTTGGGTATCACAAAGGTCTACTCTGTTCGTTAGCGACAATGGCAATGATCCCAAGGAAAAAAACCAGAGAGGTTGTTCAAATAAGTATCTCACCCGGAGCTTTGTGGCTGATCCATGTCTCGCCTCAGCTGACGGGCGATCCTTTGTTTGCGTTTTCAGCCCTCTTGGCAAACGTTTATCCCCGATGCGCCGTTGAGTCGGGGGCTGATTGGCGTCTTAGACGAATCTCGACGTCCAAAACACCCGTGTGGGGGTTTCTAAGATCCCGAGCTAACCGTTGAAAGCCACCCAGAGCTACCACTATCGGGAAGCTCGCCCGTAAGCACTAGGATACGGATAGACCAGACCGTTGCGACACGTGGAGCAGATAAGCAGAGGGTGAGGGTCTCGTTGACGAAGGAAGGTCTTTTGTCACAGGGTCTTGGATGAAGGCGATAGGTATGAATCATCAGTCATTCTCGCTATCGTGTGCTAATGGAGCTTCGTAGGTCAGATAGTACAGCGAATCAAACAAATCCCAAGTGTTGAAGACCCGTGCCCCATGTCTTCCATCATCCATGATCCATCTTCGAACCTACTCACCCCTAGGCCTCGGGCTGCTGTCTGTTGCGCTTCAGCAATTTGACCTTCAATCCCGCGATCTTGGCCTTCAACCAGTCAAGTCTCAACTTCACAACTTTCAGCCACTCGTCCAGCAAATCGTCCACCCACTCGAGCTTCTGTCGCTCAGATTCCATCCAGGCCCTGAGTTCCTCCAACGCGAGTTCCAGCCACTCGAGACCCAGCCTCTCCAGAATCTTAATCGCCCTCGAAAGATCGTGACCGGCGGGGACCGTGGAGCAACTGTCCTCTCCAAAGATGAGCTGGAATGCGGGGCAGAAGTTGTCGTCGGTCGGAAGCTTGACCCACAGCTCGATGAACCACTTCTCGGTCTTGAAGTTGCGATCGTCGATGGTGGTGTGACCCAAAAAAGGCGCGGGAATCTTGTCCTGGCGCTCCAGGTCCACGACGAAAATGTCCCAGACTCCGTGCAAGCTCTTGAGGCCGCTCATGTCCTCCTGCGAAGCGATCAAAGCACTGTTAATAAGGTCAGCCAGGATAGACTGCTCGTCGAGGTTGTCGACATCAGCTGTCTGGGTCGGCATGGGCGGACAGCTGCGAAGGCCATGCATCTCATAAAACATGTCGTTCAGCAGCCAGAATCTGTCTCTTGGGAGGAACATGCTGGCGCTCAGGGAGTGAATAGGCACGTTTCTGAAGGTGTCGTGGTGGAAGTCGCCGGCGCGGTCGAGGTGCTCGAAGTAGGACTTGTGCTCGGGGCCGCGGAAGTATCTCAAGTTGCCAATCTCAATAGGAGCATCGACCTTGCAATCGCTGTAGCTGGCGGCAAGTCGGCTGGTGTAGGCGTCGGGAACCGTGTTTGGCTCGCACTGCTGAGGATCAGCCTCTTGGGGAACACCGGGTTGCAAACCGGCCTCTTCGTTGGCCTTCAAGGCTTGATCGTTGGATGAAAATCCGTCGGAGACGTTCGTCTGATGGCCTGCGCTGATAGTCGGAGTGCCAAGGCTACCGTCGTTGCCCAGGATCCAGCTGATATCTGCCTTGGGTTGGAGCAGGTCGGGATGCTCGTCCATGAAGGTCTTTGCGCTCTTCCACAGAGACTTGGCGTCAGAGACGTCCTGGAAAAGAGCCTGGTTGACACCATACACGATGTCGCGGTCTCTCATCAGGCGGAAGACATCAACGTCGATGTCACACATGAACTGGGTCTGGGAGCAGTCCTGTCAGCCCTTCCGACATAGGCAAAACACGGGAAGAGACTTACTCCGGGTTCGACCATCCAGAACCAGTCATAGGCGTCGAGGCGCTTCTCCCGTGCGAAGAGACCAGCAGACCAGCGGCGTTTGTGGTGGGCAGCCCAGCTGTTGGCCTGGTTGGTGTCCACTGCCTAAGTGTGCACCATACTGGCTTCAGGGCGACCTGAGTCAAGCGGGGACCAGTGCTTATCGGGGATGAGGTTGTAGGTGACGGTCCCAGCAGTGGCATTGGAAGTCGAATCCTTGAACTCCTCGCTGAGCTCCTCGTAGCTGAAGAAGACCCAGTCGTATCGGTACTTGGCGTTGAATCGGCGCTCTAGCTGTGCCACCGAGGCAACCATCTGATCGAGCTGGCTCTCAGAGACAAGAGACACAAAGGCAGCCCGGGGAGAGGCGTCCCAGAGCTGGATGCCTGCTGACATGACAAGAGGGACTTGCGCGAGGAGCAAGGTGAAAAGAAGAAGTAGGGGTCGGGGGGAGAGGAACGAGTGGGCGGGCGCCATCTTGTCCGATGAGCGAGTATCAGACAAGAAGACGCGAAGGGGTGGGGGTCTGAGCAAAGATAGAGATCGGATTGATTGCTTTTGGCCGATTTCAGACGGGCCTTTGATGAATAGCGGATGTTGGAGGCTTTGTCTGATTGTGGTGATGTTGTGTCTGCGATCAGGTTTGGAGGAGGGATGGTTAGGTTGAGGCAACGAAGGGTGGCGGACGACATCAAACCAACGCTAGCTGCTCTTAGCGTCCTTCCGCTCTTTCCGTGTAAACAAGAGGCAGTTACGACCTGGGATTGCCAGCAAACACGTGACTTGGTGATCCAGAATGTTCACCCTGATATTTTCGCCTAAGGCGCCCACACTGCTGGCTGGTGTCCCAGGAGGCAGGAACAACGCGCTTGACTGCACTTGACGTCACTCAAAGGCGCTAGAGGACAAGTGAGAAAGGTTTTGTGGTGCAGAGAGTTGATGAAGCGTTGGCCTTGGGGTCCTGGAGGAACCTGTACCAGCCAAGGTCTTGGTCTTCGGATGTGAGGGGAAGTTAACCTGCTCCTTACCCTGTCCGAATATTCTCAGAATAGGTACTCGGTGCTTCACAGAAAAGTAGATAGAAAGATGTTCTGGGCAAAGTTGTTAAGCATGTTGGTTTTGGGATGCAGTTTTGCATATCTTCCAAGATGAGCCCCAGAATCTTTGCTACTTCCATCTAGACCACATCTGTACTGAGTGGTTGCTAACAGAGAAGAAAAGGAAGCAGCGAACAATAATGTCTACATTCAGTCTATCAGGCCTCAAAGACGCCTTCTGGACAAGCCACATTGTTCAAGGGAGACCAGCATCTCTTCTAACCTATCATAAAGAACACCCAAAAGTATTTTATCTTCAAAAAGATCTCTGGCATTAGACAATCATTACCAAAGAGCGAGGGAAGCACTACTCACTGTGGTAGGGACATAAGATGGCCATTTACAACACCAACTCCCATGTTTCTCCCAAACTTTTATGGCCCCAGGTCTCGTGCTCCTGGGCCTCCAGGAGTTTGAACCCGGCCTTGGTGTACATCCGCCGTGCTCCAACCATCTCACTGTCCGTACTCAGCACTATCCGCTCGTACCCGGCCTCCCTGGCAAAGTCGAAGCAAGCCGCCATCAACCGACTTCCGATCCCCAAGCCCCGGGCGCTCTTCTCGACGAGGAAGCACCTGAGCTTCGCCCGGCCGGGCGTTTCTCGGTCCTTTATGAGCATGATGCAGCCGAGAAACTGCCCGTCTCTCTCCGCGATCCAGCAGCGCTCCGCTGCGGGGTCGAAGTTTTCGAGGAAGTCGGCCGTGATCCTGCACACCAGCGCCTCGAAGCGTTGTCCGAAACCGTGCTCCGCGGAGTATATGGCCCCGTGGCGGTACGTGATGAAACCCATGTCGCCGGGGCGGTGGGTGCGGAGCGTGACGGCTCCTGAGGGGGCTTCCATGGTTGAAACGGCGAGAGGAAGTGCTTATTCGCTCAGCTTTTTACGGGGAAAGTTGTCGGTATAGCCGCTTCAACTTGGTGTGACTCATTGAGGTTGGAGGGTCGAGGCTTTTAATGCGACTTTGAATTGACTTCGCTCAACCTGCTGGCGGAAACTCAGACCCAATCGGATGATTACGGCCATGGGGGGGATCTCGGGAATGTCACTCAAGGGCGCGAGGGTGCGGCGCTAGGAACGTCAATCCAAGATTTGTGGCGGAAATATGGAAGCTACTGCAGGTCTAATGCAGGCTTGTACGTGTCTGGACAACGTTACCGTCACACAAAAGGCGCGAAAGCGTGTCTTGTTCGAACCCAGATCTATCACAGTGTTCTTGGAACATCTTTCACGCGCTGGGATCGAATAACCGGCCTCACGAGAATGTGGATCCTGCTTTTGATGGTCTATAAATCAGCTCCGAGTCTAAGCTCCCTAAACCTCTTCGGCTGAACTCTTTTCGTCCTCTTTCGAAGCAATCATAACCATGAAGAAGACAGCAACGGTGGCGCCGAACACGAAAAGCGCAGTAATGGTATTGAACCAGCCGACACCGATGCTCTCAATCGCAGGAAGACACGCCGCGGTACCAATTGCTGCTACAGCATAGCGGAAGAAGTAGTTTCCAGCTGGGTGTCATCGTCAGCTTTCTCGATCCTCACCGGGTCCAAGAGTACATACCAATTACTTCGGCGCTCCGGCCTTTGTAAACGTCGAGACAGTACGTGTTGATGCTGGGGAAGGAGATGGTCTGCGAAAACCCCTGGACGAACATGCAGATGACCGGCAGTGGGATGCCGCCCTTCTCCTTTTCGATGGCCCAGCCGTAAATGAGAATCGCACAGGGACTGACGATACCCATGGCCACGAACGAGCTGCGCAGACGGTCTTCCGGAAGACGTTTTCCTCGACGCTTGATCCAGGCCTTGACAGTGCGATCCGCATAACGACCGCCAAAGTACGTGCCGGTGAAGAAGCCGATGCCTGGCGCCAGGAAGAAGAGACCGGATTGAAGAGGCGAAGTCAGGTGAAATCGGGGATTGATGACGTATCGAATGGGCGTCAGGAGGGACTGCATGTTCCAGACGAGCGAAGACGCAGCAATGGCCTATCAACACGATCAGAAAACACCTCTCAAAGCGAGTGAATTGGCAAGCATACCGCGATAAAGAGCTTTGGGATCCGCAGCAGCGCAAGCACACGAAAGGGATTAGCCCAGTCCCAAACCTGGGCAACCTTCTTCCCGAAAGACAGACCAGCCAATTCATCAGATCGTTTCCGATGGCTCGTCTCTGGGAGCACGAGAACAGCAAGAACAGTGGTGATCCCGCCCAACGCAGCCTGAAACCAGAACAGCACCCGCCAACTTCGGTAAGTGACAATAACACCACCGATGAAGGGTCCGAAAGACTGTCCAATCAGGGTACCGTTGAGAAACCAGGCCAAGGCGGTTCCTCTCTCGGTCGGCTTGTAGATGTCGCTGATACAGCTCGAGCCGAGGACGAGATACGCAGTTCCGGTGAATGCTGACAACATCCGAAAGACGAAAAAGGCTGCGAGGTTGGGAGACAGCGCCGTGCCGATGGAAAAGGCGAAAAAGGTGACGGCGGATATGATGCATGGCTGCGATGCAATCCCAAGTTAGCAGAGCTCTTGGTCGACGACGACAACGTAAGTAACCCACCCATTTCCGTCCGTAAACCTGACTCATCGGGCCCCAGAACAAGGTGCTGACGCCCATAAACACCGTGTAGATGGCATTGCTGACGTTAATGATGCTACCAGAACTGTCGAACTCAGCCGCGATTTCCGGGATGGCGGCCAGCAACAGCAGCGAGGACACGGTAGACGCGATGCCGCCGCACGCGACGACGGCCGTGATGAGCCTCTTCCGGCCCGGCGAGAACCGGGCGTAGATGGCCTCTGTGTCTTGGCGGCTCAGCTCCACATCCTCGGCGGGCGGGAGGATCGTGGCGCTCTTCTCCGCGTTGGATGTCGTCAGCGCCAAGACGGCCCGGTCCCCGTCAGTGGGTTCCGGCTTCTCGTCGTCGTCTTGTCGAGACATAGGGACGAGTGTGGTAATCCTCGTATGTCGCTTAAAGATTTGTTGAAGTGACTGAGGAGTGTGACATCTCCTGTTCACGATTTCACGGTGTGTTGCATGCGAGCTTCAGGATTTTTTAGAAACCCCATCGGCAATTCACTGGGCACCAAAAAGACCTTCGGCAAAGTAGTCGGCGAGGAATAGCCACGGTAATACTCACGTCGGATATGCCCCATAAGGCAGGACCCATCGCTCACCATGCTTACCATTCCGACGTCGGTGAATGGGCGGGCTGCGGATCGCTGGCACTCACAGCTCGCGGGAGAAGTCCGTCTGTGGAAAACCACCGGGAAGTGCTGCTCGCTGGCCCGGCCGGGGGATTACCCCCCCCCCCCCCCCGCGTGTGGGGGTTCATCCCCGTCTGAGGGGCATTGATTCGGACTTTGTCCGTGAGCTGGGTGAGTCGTGACTGGTGCTGTCGTGACATGGGATGTGGGGTTTCATGCTCCCGGATCTCCGAAATCGGCCGGGCCGAGAGGGCATCCGCTCGGTCGCCGAGGTCAGGTCCGAAAATCGGTCACGTCTGGGGTGCCCGGGATGGAGTTTCTGCCGGACTCGGCTCCGATCAGACGGGGTTCCAATAGCCGTTAAAGGATCTCTGACGACGGGACTCGCTGGTGATCATCTACTTGATCGTGTTCGTGGACACAAGCGGTGTGCTTGGTGTACAGACTTGCAACGCAACTAGAAGTATATGTGCTTGATGTTCTTGTCGTTCAACCTTTATGGACCTCAGGTAATAGTTACCAGCTAGAAACACGCTCTTCTACAAATTGCCAAAAAGCTCCCCAACTCTCATCACATTCGTCCACCTTTCCGCTGGCACGGCGGAGCTTAGTCAGCTGCCATCAGCCTGGAGCTTACCTAAGTAGCGACCTACCAGCAACTATTAGAAAGATTGAGGAAGGAAGGAAGGAGCTTAGGTATTAGGTACACTGGGCTCGACTGGACCTAATGAGGCCTAGAAGGACCTACCCGGCTTCCATAGTGCATATTACAGGCGCCTCCCTCCAGGCTGACCCGGCTAGCCGGGAGCTCCATGCCTTCCTAGGTAAAGTTGCACGCTCTCGGGTCATTGATCATCCTATCACCGGATGGCGGAGGCGGGGCGGGGGCGGGGTGCAGTCCGACAATAACACCCAAGTCTTAGTGCAGAGAATCTCCAACTTACACACTTACACAACCAACCTGAAGCTGTAATGGACAAGGATTCGGCCAAGTCCAACGACACCAACGCTGGCGCCGTTGACTACAGCGCCGAACTCGAATTTAGTCTTTTGACTGCCAACTTTCCGACCTCCTCTTCCATCCAATTCCTCGAAAACGTCAACGACGATGCCCTCTTGCAGGAGATTCAGAGCATGAATGCTGCAGATCTTTTAGACGCCACAGGCCACGACCTAAAGAATGGAGACGAACTTATGACCGAACCAGGCCTTGGAGACTTGCTCGAGGCCGAGAATACCCTCTTCGAGCCACAACCGCTCAACACGTCTCGAGAAGAATCTGCTGGGTCTTCATTATCAGGGACGCCCAGCAACGGAGAACCCCCAAACTACTTTCTCGGCTCGCTGGAAGGCTGCACCGCAATCGACGATGGCCAGATCCCCTCTCTCGCCGCACCGCCCAAGATCGGAACACGCTTCTCCTCGAAGTCACTTCGTATCCTCAAGATGTGGCTTTCCAATAACAGCCAACACCCTTATCCCACCACGCTCGACATGGAACTGTTGGAGAGACAGACAGGGCTGAGCAAGCAACAGATATCCAACTGGCTTTCCAATACGCGTCGACGAAGCAAGTTCAAGGCACCACCCAAGCGGCCCCCCTCGCCTGCTATCACATCGGCGACATCTCAACCCATCAAGATCGGCAAGGGAAGCAGATTACCGACAGGTTTTGAACAGATGGACCCCATGCAGCGATGGCAGGTATCGCCGCCCGAGCACGAGCCCGCCTCTGTCTCTGCCATTGCCCATGCCGTATCCGACTTTCCGCCAGGGCCCCAGAATGTGTTCGACCGCTCGTCGACGGAAAGTGCTCCACGGTCGCTTTACACAGGCTCGTCAGCAAGCAGTGCAGGGACGTCACAGTCAAGCAGGAGCTCCGCGAATTCGGCCTACTCGCACAACTCTCGAACGTCGCTCAGACTGTTAGATCCTCTCGGGAAGAGTGCCATGAAGCGTAGAAGGCGACGAGGACTTGCCCAGCGGCAAGAAACGAAAGGCCCAAACACTCTCTGGCTAGCCCAGCAGATGTACCAATGCACATTCTGCACCGAGACCTTCAAAACCAAGCACAACTGGCAAAGGCACGAGAAGTCGATGCATCTGTCACTGGAGCGATGGGAGTGCTCTCCATCGGGGCCGACGATTCCAGACGCAAGTGGCCGGCCGGTTTGCGTGTTTTGCGGAAAAGGAAACCCAGATGCGGATCACATGGAGGGCCATGACTATTCGGTTTGCAAGAATCGTGACCCCGAAGATCGCACATTCTACCGAAAGGATCATTTGCAGCAGCACCTCAAGCTTGTGCATGACTCCAAGTTCTTGAAGTGGCCCATGAACGACTGGAAACGAGAGAACGGCATGGTTCGATCGCGATGCGGGTTCTGCGGCTTGATAATGGGGTCGTGGAATGATAGGGCAGACCATCTTGCGGAACACTTCAAGGATGGCAAGACGATGCAAGAATGGCACGGTGACTGGGGCTTCGACGACCACGTTCTCAAGATGGTTGAGAACTCTGTTGCACCTTGTACGTGGAAGCCGTCAGCCATCTCCTTTGCATTCATCTCAGCTGACACATTTTCTCTCAGATATGATCCACATGGAACGATACTCGCCATGGCCTTTCACGACGACGCAGGGTGTTCCGGAGACGATGCCCAACGCGTTCGAACTGCTCAAAATCGAGGTAGACCGCTTTTGTGTCGACTCGCAAAGCACGAAAGGAAGAATGCCAACCAACGCGGAGCTTCTGTACGAGAGTTGTTGCGTTATCTTTGGTTCGGAGATCATGTCGTTGTCCACCGCGACGAGGCCGGCGACATCGGTCCATTCTTGGCTGCGCGACCTGCTCATGTCATCTGAAGTCATTGTCAAGCGAGCGCGGACCCGACCGCTCAAGACAGCAAGGAAGTCGCGCGCGACGTACCTCTGCATCAACGGGAAGGCGAACATTTTCGAGGAGTGCTCGTTTGAACAGCAGCTTCAGAACTACGTGGACATCTCGAAACTTCTCGAGCCCGAGGTCACAGACGAAGAACTACAGCGCGAGGCGTGCAGCATAATCCAGACGGCCGAGATCTCGTCAACCAAGCCGTCCGAAGCATTCTCTGGTTTCCTGATTGGTCTGATCAATGCATCGACCCGGTGGCTCGAGCCCTTCCGCCAGCGCGCCGGGCTTCCACCGACCGAACACTCGGACGCGCCGACTCTGGACACTGGCAACCAGGACTTCTTGAGCGCCGCCCTGCCAGATCTCAAAGTCGGACATCGCGGTGACGATAGTTCCCCTGAAGATCCATGGCATCAGGATGCAGATGCCCCGGGTGATAGCCATGTCGAGAGTGCAGTCAAGCCGGGAAAAGCGACGACATTTTTCGTCAACGAAGATAACTGCTACCGCCGTCTCGCGCTTGAGCTCACCCGGTTTGTCAAAATCACAATGTCAGAGCATAACCCCAACCGCCACGTCCCATCAGATGCCGAGTTGCAACACCAAGCTAGATGGATATCATTTGAGGAGTAAGCATACTACCCTAGCCTCTTGGCCTTGGATTTTGGTGTACTGGAGACTGACTATCCTGCGCTCTAGTGACGACCCGTGGAACCAAACACCGGCCGACGTACCGGAATGGCTGCGTGAGTTCAAGCGAGAAATGGGCATACTGGACGAGCACCAGTCGACATGAGATCCATTATCAACCGAGAGCTCCGGATGACGTGGGACGATGCGCAAGAGAGAAGTCGAAAGTTGGATTCGGACTTTACCGAGACACAGCTTCCATCCCATCTGCGTCTTGGAAGATGCCGTGCTTTCCAGTGGACTACAACCAGTGCTGACGCCAAGTGGGAGCACCTTAACCAACCAGGTATAGAGCTAGAAAACCACGATGTTCTCCAAAAAGTTTCGACCCGACAGTGTGGATAAAGCTGATTTTCGGTGCGCCCTTGGTCAAGGCGCCTCTTGTCGACGGTAAGGCGCAGGGAGCGATTGACACGACTTTTATGGGCCCCTTACTCATGCGCCCTGACGACAACATTTCGTGGGGCACACACCGTCCCAAGTTGCTCCTTAGGGCGTGAGCCTAGCAACATATACACGGCCGCCTGCACTCTGCGGTTCCTGTTTGTCTTTGGTGCATCGCCGCATGCACTTCGGTACACTCGGGCAGTCGTTCCGCATCGAACCTGGACTCAAATCCCTGTCTTTAAGCATTCACCCGACCACCATTGGATCAAACGCCATCCATACTCCTTCCTACTGGTCTTCACGCACCCAACTACCGGCATGCGTGTTGGTTTCCTTGGTTTAGGGGTGATGGGCACCCCCATGGCCCTGAACCTCACACGCAGATTCCCCGTCACAGTCTGGAATCGGACCGCTTCCAAATACACGCCTCTAACTCGAGCTGGAGCAAAGGTTGGCGAGACGCCGGCAAGAGTCGTCGAGGAGTCAGACATTGTTTTCACCATGCTTTTCGACGGACAGGCTCTTACTTCGATGTT
Organism: Colletotrichum plurivorum; assembly: GCA_014235945.1. Classification (NCBI taxonomy): domain Eukaryota; kingdom Fungi; phylum Ascomycota; class Sordariomycetes; order Glomerellales; family Glomerellaceae; genus Colletotrichum; species Colletotrichum plurivorum. The sequence goes on from WIGO01000177.1 coordinate 60,660, forward strand.
CAACGACGATTTCAGAAGGGCGCTCCGTGGGAAAACGCTCATAAACACCGCTTCCGTGCCGGTCGACGTCAGCCAATATGTGGCGGATCAAGTGTCGAAAGCTGGGGGCGACTTTGTTGAAATGCCGGTCAGCGGGAGCAAGATCCCGGCGGAGCAGGGCCGTCTCGTGGGTCTGCTAGCCGGCGACCCCGCCGTCGCGGAGCGGGTCCGGCCGTTCGTGGAACCACTGACCGCCGCCGCCATCTACTGCGGCCCCATCGGCTTCGGGCTGAAAACGAAGTACGCTGCCAACCTGTACCTTTGCAACATTACGGCAGCGCTTGCAGAGTCTTTTGGTCTTGCGAAGGCGCAGGGAATCGACCTCGAGGCCTTTGGACGGGTCCTTGACGCCGGCCCGATGGCCTCGGCCTACAACAAGATCAAGGTCGCCAAGATATTGAACCAGGACTGGTCGCCACAGGCGTCGGTGAAGGATTGTTACAACAGTACGCAGCTCTTTATCCAGGCGACCAAGGACGCGAATGTCCAGGCGCCGTATGCCGAGCTGTGCGGCTCCGTTTACAAGGAGGCAACAGAATCTGGGCTAAGCGAGGAGGACATGATATCCGTCTTCAAGCTGTATCAACCAAAGTCATGAATCAAGAGGGCAAAGAACCCGTAGGGACACTACGTTCTTTTGTAGAATATGATTAGAGCTGGATCGAGAACATCGCCAAGAATTTAGCATGTGCTATATGACGGGAATTTCCAGGTCGGCTGTCCGGAGAGCACTCGCATCATGCCGACGCGAGCCGTTCATGGTATTTGGTCTGGCAAAGGTAACACCGGCACTGCCGTTTGCAAGCCACACGTCCTTGGGATCTCCTCGGCACCGGATAGGAGGAGGGAAAGCGGGGAAATTTGGGTTGATTCGACCTCGGCACGTCGTCTATAAATGGACGTCAAGAAAACCAAATGGACAGTCTACAACTCCATTTGGTTCAGGTCCTTTGGCGTCATCTCATCCAGCCTACGTGAAAATCCATATACATAGACACCATGGCCGACCAGGAGCCTGACGCGGTACTCGTCAGCAAGTCGCCAGAGGGCATAACCACCATCACTATCAACCGGCGGCACCGGCGCAACGCCGTCGACGGTCTTACGGCGCGCAAGCTCACGGACGCATTTCTCGACTACGAGGACGACAACACCCAAAAGGTTTGCGTCTTCCACGGCGCTCATGGGGCCTTTTGCGCTGGGTTTGACCTTCATGAGGTGGCCATGTACAATGGCCCGACTCGCAAGGGGCAGTACAAGGGCCCCATCGTGGACGAGTCGCACCGCGTCGACGGGCGCAACATCGGTCCCATCGGGCCGTCTCGCATGCAGATCAAGAAGCCCGTCATCAGTGCTGTGGCAGGCCACGCCGTCGCTGGCGGGTTGGAACTCTCGCTCCTCGGGGATATGCGCGTCGCCGAGGAGGACGCCGTGTTCGGGGTCTTCTGCCGGCGCTTCGGCGTGCCCCTCATCGATGGCGGGACCGTCCGGCTGCAAGCTATCGTTGGACTCGGCAGGGCGCTGGATATGATACTCACCGGGCGGCCCGTCGGCGCGCAGGAGGCACTGCAAATGGGCCTCGCAAACCGCGTGGTGCCTAAAGGCAAAGCGCTCGAGGAGGCGACCAAGATCGCGAGGCAGCTGCTGGCGTTCCCGCAGGCGTGCATGAATACGGACCGCGCAAGCTGCTACTACGCGGCCTACGATGCGACGTCTTTCGAGGACGCGCTGAGCCACGAGTTCGACGAGGGTGTCAAGGTGATCAGCACGGAGAGCGTTCGAGGCGCTGCAAGGTTCAGTAGCGGCGCGGGGCGGCATGGGTCCTTTGAGGAGCCAAAGATCTGACGCATCTTTACGTGCTCTTCTCGCAGGGAAAGGTGCCTAACGATGAGACGATTGGCGATGCGTTGGGTGTTCGGGGTCGGAGTCGGCTTCGGCATGACGGTGGGTTATGCCGACGGGAAGAGACTCGGGACGCGCCGATGTCGCAATCTGGTTTGCTTGCTCCATCTCAATATCTCGGCTAGCGCAGGGCGGAAGCAACGACAAGGATCCGGCGTGGAAAAGACGTCAAAGACGCCTTTATGCCCCCTGCAGGGCCCCTGCAGGGCGCCAATCACCAGGCGGATTGGCATCCGGGTATGAGGCTCTAATCCAACGAAGCTTTGTTTGGTGACTCAAATACATGGTTTGAACAAACCATTCGTAATCGAATCCTAGCTACGAGGTTCTCGGCTGACCTTCTCTCGACCCGTGGTCTCGGCGCCGATGGGGACCGGCGTCGCCAAGTGTTTGCCGCAGTCGCTTGCCTTCGCTTCGCGCAGGATGGGTGACTCTTCGATAGGGTTGCTTGTCGACTTGCATGTGCTGCCGTGTGTAACCACCTAATTACATGAGCGCTGTGTCTATAGAGGAGGCCCCCAAAAGGATGACTCTCTTGGGGGTTCCTCATCACTCGATGCTTCTTCGCAAGAGAGTCAGCAGCCATCATCTCCCGACGCACGAAGCGGTCTCACGCCATGTCTGAAGCCAAGCTGACCACCAAGCACGCGCTCCACGAACGCAAACAACCCAAGACACCGCGACCCGTCTCGCTGTGCGACCTGCGCCCCGGCGTCGTCATGCGGAGCATCTCGAACCACGTCACCCGGCTCGCGGGAATGGCGCCCAAGAGCAAGGAGCTGGACGTCACCGTCGACAACCACTACACTTCCAAAGTCTACACATGCGGCTCCGTCGTCGCAGGGAGCGTCATCATCGCCCCCAAAAGGGACACCAGATTCGCCCGCGTGCAGGTCGAACTCGTCGGCAGAGCGAGCATTCAGCTCCAAGACGCCTACGTCGCGAAGCGCACGTCGCTACTACTCCTAAAGGTCGACATGCCCGTCCTGGAGTCGTGCTACCCGCGGCCGAGAGTCTTCCGCGCCGGACAGACGTACCGCATCGCGTTCCGGTTCGTCCTCCCGCGGCACCTGACGGACGGCGCCTGCGCCCACGCCGTCGAGTCAGATATCGTCCGCGATGCCCATCTCCGCCTACCATCCACGCTGTCAGACTGGGACGCCGACGACATGTCCCCTAACTTCGTCTCAGTGCGATACTGCGTCCGCGCGAGGGTCATGTACCCATGCAGCCCAGAGGTCGGGGGAGGAATGATCGCCCTCCTGAGCGCGGAACATCGTCTCAACGTCGTCGCTCCATCACCCGAAGATCCGCCCCTGAGCATCGACACGCACGACAAGCACTACGCCCTCACACAGTCCAAACAACTCCGGAAGAGCGTCTTCTCGACACCGCTAGGCCGCGTCACAGCAACAGCCACGCAGCCTCCAGCAGTCCATCTTAGCCCGGACGGCCACGGCGCGGGAAGCTCGTCGTTTCATGTGCGCCTTGCCTACGAGCCGTCATCACCAGATGCCGCGCCGCCGGACATCGGCCTGGCGTCCGTGAAACTGGTCGCGCGGACGTGGTACTGCTCCCAGCAGATGCGAGCTCTACCCAACGTAGGCGCCAGCAGAGAGCCATTTTCCCTATCGACAAAGGTCCTCTGGGAGGCCGTGGAGTACGAGTCTTGGAAACGCAGTGCCTCGGATTCGACAACAGGAGACACATACGAGGCTTCGCTACGCGCGGAGTTCAGGCTACCCACGTCAAAACACGTGTTCCCGCCGACATTCCACTCGTGTCTCGTCTCCCGGACGTATGCTCTTGAGGTTAACCTCGACGCGGGCGGGAGCGTGATCAGGTTAGTCCTGCCGATACAAGTTGCGATGGAGCCTGGAGATCAACCGCCGCAGCCAGCGGCGTCGGAAGGGGAGTTGCCAGGTTGGCAGGCCTGATAGGGTGTTGTGACGGGGAGAAAGGTCCTTGACACGCTTAATCATTTCAAAAAAAAGCCTTTGATATAGTAATAGTACATATTTGATGGTATTTGTCACTAGACAGATGTTAATGGATGTTCAAAGGAAATAAATTAGCCCGGATCATAGCTGTCAAAGGCTCCCAGACCGTCTCATGCCTATGTATAAGGGGTGACTTGACCCCCACCCCCACCAAGACAGCAGGCCGTCCTTCTTCATCCCGAAGACCATCTACCAGAGCCCTTTTAGACGTATGCTGGTCTGGGTCACACCATGTTAGTTGACAAGGGCCTCAGATATTCTTCTAGAGCGTGAGTAAAGACTGGCAACTGTAGCGAAAGTCCATCTCGAAACGCACAACAGCCCCAGATCCATAGCCTCAAATCATATAAATCTCCCCATCCTTGTCAAAGTACGAGTGATTCCCGGCGAAGCCCACCTTTTCTTCGGCTTCTTGGTGGTCACGAGACGGGTAGTCGAACCATTCCTTAGGCATGAGCCTCATGCTCGGTGGCAGCCAGCGGACAGTAGACAGGAAGCATTCCCCGAGAAACCGGAAGATGGTCAGCGCCTTCGACCGAGGGCGATGAAAATCCCATGCGGAAGATCGGCGACGCCCGGACGATTCGTCTCCCTCTGACGGCGTCCAGCCGGTGTCTCGCACGACGAATGTGTTGGACCAGACGTTATACGCTCGGAGGGGCGCGTCCTTGGGCAGAGACTCCCAGGCCGGGTACCCCGCCAGACGCTCTTTATTCGCGGCGGGGATGGAGATGATCCTGTCGCCGACCTCCAGGGTATCCGGTCCAATGCCGAATATCGGCATAGATCCAGCGCCTCTTGTCCCGCCTACGATCTCGCACCGAAACACTCTGCGATTCTCTATGGTGAGGCAGAGAGGATCGCCAGAGGCACGGTGACTGGAGGTACGCCAGGGATCATTCTCTGAAAGCATGCACTCCCTGAGCTTGCCGATCAACACTACATGACCAATCGACGAGTGACTGTTCAAAATGTCGGATCTGTCGCCCTTGGTGTAAAAGAGGTTCTCGTTTGGACCGCGTTCGGAGGGGTAATGGACATTGGATGAAAACATCCCTCCAGCAAGAAGAACGTACGACAAGCGCTCGGCGAACTCTGCTTTGGCCCGGGAAATAGCCTGCTGAGAACCGGCATCCGTTCTCAGAGCCAAGGCATTGGTCCAAGCCGCGTGGAATACCAATCGAAGCCAGGTGCCAACATCGAACAACGAGCTGTGCGAGGGGAAATCTCCGCTCCTCCAAACCACGGATAAGGGTGCTGTGTCGGACGTGTTGGTTTCCAGCATCGTACCGCCATCGAAGGCCCGCCTGGTAGCGATCCGTCCCAGAGGAGTATGTATTCGGTATGCGGGGATGCCTTCCGTGGGACCGTATATCGTGGTGTTGACAGATTTGAGACCGGATGCTAGCCATGCGGGACCGGATGTCGTGGCATTGACAGATTTGACACCGGATCCTAGCGAAGCGAGACCGGATATCATGCTGTCGACAGATTTGAGGTCGGATTCAAGCGAACGTAGGTATGCCTTTGCCCACGTTTGGTGGGAATCGTAAAACTTGAGCTCATCTTTCCAAAGCCGCGTGTGACCTTCGTCAGCCACCCCCCAGTCCGGCACCCAAGACTGTAGTATGTCGACCGCTGTCGTTGAAGGCAGTCGAGCTTTTCGAGCAGAGGCCTGTCTCAACAGCCAATCAACTCTTCCAGCGGCGACGACCAAGTAGGCAAACGCGGTGTAGACGTCCTCGACATCGGCTTCATAGCTGACCATGACCGGAAGTATGAGTGGGATGTTATCCATGGCCATTCCTTGGGTGATAAAATGACGTATCTCGGGGACTGTAGCCTCTGCTACCGTCGTATTCTTAGCTAGAGATGCCAGGGTGAAGACTCGATCTCGAGGGTCCTTGCAATGAAACTCGTCAAAGGCCATCATTAGAGTCATGATGCTAACGTTTGGTTCTTGAGCCACTACGTCCGCGTGCCTGAACTTCCGCAGCATGCTGATGGAGTTGACAGCTTTCAGTCGCCGCGTCATATCTATCGTTGCAGTTTCCCTGTATCGGAAGGATCCCCTGAGACCGAGCAAGCGGCGGCAGAAGACGTCGAATGTTGCGGTGGAGGTGCCGCAGAAAATGGCCGCTTCCTGGTTGAGAACAGCCTCTTGAATCACCCAACGACGGCTGAACCAAGAAACCAACAGGCTGTTTTGAACGCACGAAACGTTATCAAAAGCAAGTGGTCGTTGTCAAGAACGCGAACTGCATCTTGACCTTCAGCGTCGTAGCCTAGCCATATCAGCACCTGCGACGCCATGAGCGTGATGTGGCGAGCTTTCTCCTGCATGTTGTGCTGGTCGATGCACACGCTGTCTACCCACAGGCTCCTCGATGTGTAGCCGCAAGACCCATCCGAGTCTGAATCCAAATCCGATCCCGAGCGTGACGTTGACGGCGGTGATGGCGGTTGCCTAAAGCGACGTAGGACCTCGTCGAGGTTACGGGTGATGCGGATGCGATGTGGCGCAGAGAACGAGCTGTCCACGTCGTCGCCAACTATGAAGAGGTCGCGACAGAAGCTGGCGCCGCCCCAGGTGTACGAGACAGCTCCGAACGTTTTCTCCGCATCCCCAAGCTCGACTAAGCGGATGCGACACCTGAGATCTTCTGAGGGTCTGCGGCGGGTAGTAGTTCGATAATCCGAGTGCTGGTCTTAGATGGAAGCTTTCTGTGTCGGTACTTGCGAATTATCTTGTTCTCCCGACACAGTTGATTGCTCTCCATGATGAATACTCGTGTCGTTGAGTAGGGATGGGAGATGGGGTACAAAGCGAAGTGCCTAATCTCGAACGTTGTGTGACGCGGACGGTGAGCGTTCGGTTCTTGAAGAAGGATGGTTCGTTGAGGGGAAAGGGAAGAAACGATGCCGACGAGGAATGAGAGCCTTGCCTCTGGAGTACTTTCGAGCAAGCTGCCTGCCGCTTGCTCGATTTGGACTCGTCAGGTGGCGCAGGGCATTCTGCTGGTAATATGTCCATTTCGAAATGCGGCCTTCAAATAAGGCATCCAATCACGACGTGCGCGGCGAACACGACTGGCTTCGAAGGATCCAGTCCTGAGACAATATTTAAATATTACTCGAGGCACCCAGTACCTCGCCGTTAGCCGTATCGCCGAATTTCCCCTTGATGCGCCTACCCTGTTCATAACTCGTGAGAACAACCCTCCTCTTACACGGTGCCTTTCCTCCTCTTGAGCTCAATCTTGGCGTCCACTGGGGGCACGACGGTGACGCCGATCCACTGCGGCTGCGGTCGCTCGGGGATCGGCTTGATGTCGTAGTTGAGGAGCAAGTTGGCCACAACCATCTTCAGCTCGTGGGCAACGAAGAATCGTCCGGGGCTGTTGAATATTGCAAGTCAGTCTTTGTTCCTTCTTCGCAGTATTCGGGAAGGCTCACCAGGCATGTCTGCCGTGACCGAATGGCAGATGGGCATCACTCGTGGTGACCATGCCGAGGTTCTTCAACCTCAGGCCCTCTTCCAAGGTCCTCTCCGACTGGGGCTTGGCCTCGTACTCCTCCCTCTGCCGGCTTGTGCGGAACGCATCGTACTCGGTCGCATTCGGCACAAGCTCCTCATCGTGGTGCAAGCCCTCGAGATTGACGGTCAAAAACGTGCCTTTGGGCAGATGCCAGCCCTCCTGCTCATTGGTGATACCGTCCTGGGCAACGACCTTTCTCTCCATCAACGTGCAGCTGAAGTTGCTCAAACGCTGGCTCTCACGGATGGCACTGTCGAGACGGTACAACCGAGAAAGCCCGTTCTTTGTCCACTGCCCGCCTTCTTCTTTCAAAACCCTCGCCGCCTCCTCCCGGATGCCCTCGATGTACCCCTTCTTCGGGTCGGAACTCAGCAGATCCAAGATGATACCGTGCCCCGTAATGACGGTGGTATGAATTGCCGCGAACTGGATCGGCAGCAGTCGCTTAGAAATAACATACGGATCCAGCTCGAAATGGTTCGCCTCGGTCTTGGACATGCGGATATCCCAGGTGATGAAGTCCTCCGGCGCAGCCCAGCTGTCGTACTCCGGATCCCTGGCCTCCTTCTTTGCCATGTCTTCAAGCCGTTTCCTGATGACGGGCAGGCTGTACTTGGCGGCCTTCCGCCAGAGCCACCAGTTGGGCAGCGTGATGAGTGGGCCAAAGATGGGCAGCATGATATGCGGGACCATGTGTAGCGCGAAGCAGTTGAGGATGACTTGGTCCACGAAGGAGACCATGGCCTTGCAGAACTCCTTGTTGCGACACACGCCCTCCCCGACAAGCATCCGGTTCGTCACAGGTGGGACGATGACGAGCCACGCCTCCCACAGACTCAGCGTTCTCCAGTTCTCCGTATCGGTACCAAACGCCTCGTCGACAGCGACGGCCACCTCCTCCTCAATGCCAGGAACCAGCGAGCTCAGGTGGCGGGCGAGACTCTTGTGGATCACGCGCGTGTGCCAGACGTCGTCGGCGTAGACCTTTCCGAGGAAGTTGTAGTCGCTGTACAGCACGTCATTGTGCGCCTCGTGGGCCGACACGACGGAGTCGGGGTGCTCGAGGAGCCATTTCGTCAGGGAGCGGGGGATGATGATGTCGGGGGCGCGAGAGGCGGCTGCAGGGACAATGAAGGCGCGGTTCTGCTTGTTATACTGGGGATGGGATTGTCAGCGCAATTGCCGGTGATACGGACGGCGAGATAGTAGCAGACCTTTTGGTAACCCTCCTTCACCCAGTCCCGGTACCGAAAGACATAGTGGCAGAAGTTTTTGATGCCGGCGACTGTGCCCTTTCCATGGCCGACGACGGGAATGTTATCCGGATACGTCGGCTTCCAGATGTGGTCGAGGACGAGCAGTGCGACGAAGACGAAGAAGATTGTCGAAAAGACTCGGGTAGGAGTCAGGGACTCAATGATGTAGGCGTGAAGACTCCCCGCCATTGCTGCAATCCGTGAAGCTTCTCTCTCTCTATCTTTCTCGACTCCGGCAGGGAATGGAAGCGACTAGGGAATCGTGGGCATCGTCGTCTGAACAATCAAGCGGGTAAGGTAGTCTGGGAACAGATGCAGACTGGAGGCACAGGGTAGGTAAGGCAGGGCGGGAGGTTAAGTTGCATCGTCGGGATTTGGCGTCTGGACCAGCCAGGAGTCGGTCATGGGCAACCTCGAGGATGGGAACAAACAAACTTGGAGGTGTGTACCGGCTTGGGTTTGGGCTTCAGGTGATGACGCGCTGGGCGCTGTCAAGATAGGTGCATTGGAACACTTAGCACCGAGGGGGGACCTGTACTGCAATGCGCGCCCGCTAAACTGCCCCAAGCTGTCCCTTCCGCCGGGTCCTACCAGGCACGAACCCACAAGGTTGACTATGGAAGCCTTCTGATTGGAGGAGAGAAGCTTACAGCAAGCGAGGTACGCTGTGACCTGTTTCAGGTCCCTGCCGTGTGCTTTGTTTGCTGTTTGCTCTGAACCTCGCCTCGGTCGCACAAGACGGCGCCTGCCTTGCTTAAAATCCTTAACGCGAACACACCGCAGTTGCCGGTTCCGATGTTAAAGAGGCTACAGTCTCTCGCGAAGGGGGAGGAGCTTGCGCCTCGAACCTTTCCGAATACGGACACGCCGATCCGCCAAGATCCACCAAGCTGCCCCACCGTCCGAAAGACGCAGGAGCACATGCTGAAGCTGGGCAGGAGCAGGGCAGGAGCAGCCTGCAGGAGACAGCTCCGGTGGCCAAGCTACGTGTCGTTCCTTCCATCCTACCTACTGTCTTCTACTAGCATCTCTACTTCTTGAACTATGGAAAACAGCAACATCAGCAACAACAGCGACCATGGAGATGATAGAGACAACAGCGACGCCGGCGGGTCCAATGGCATCGATCAGCGAACTGGAGCCACCGAATAGGGCGCCTCTGGCCATGTCCTCCCAAGATACGAGGAACACGACGGTACGGCGATACGCGTATTTGACTCGTGACAATCATCATATATAAGATGCCCTTTATATAAGATGCCCTTTATATAAGATGCCCTTTATATAAGATGCCCTTTATATAAGATGCCCTTTATCTCTACTACATATATCCGTACCTTCAGTGCACATACCAGGTATCTATCTCTGTCGAAGCCCACTGAGCTGATTTCAAGGGGCTAACGGCGCACCAGTGAAAGTCATATGTCACAGACAACCCCCTCCTCACTTCAACGTGAGCTTCCCGACTCTTCCGCCAGACCCTGATGCCCAGCACACCCTCCCAGCGAGACACTCGACGCTGTCAAACGAGCCGGAATCAATGGTCTTCCACGTCCGTCCCCCGTCGACCGTGATGTCCGACCCCGACGGTCCGACCGCCACCGCAATTCCGCAGAGCCCCGGCGCCCACGACGACCCAGACCGGTAGCCTCCCGGAAACGCCTCCGAGGCTGTCCACGTCGCGCCGCCGTCCTCTGACCACGATGCCGTGTAGTCCGATCCGTTGGCCACGTTGAAGTCTCCGCCGACCGCTATCCCGTGGCTAGCATCCCTGAACCGCGCCGAGAACACGCCCGCCGACGCACCGCCCGCGATGGCGCTCCCCGAAGCCTCCCAGCGATGCCCGTCCGCGCTCCGGAACACCCGCCCCGGGTCCACGCCGCCAGAGGCAAGGTACCATCGTCCCGCCGCCGTCGAGATGCACGTTCCGCTCGCCGCGAAGCCGAACTCGCCCTCCAGCGCCGGTGCCATCCCGCTCGAGTCGACGATGGCCCAGGACTCTCCGCCATCCAGCGTCTCGATCAGTCGGAATTTGCCGTCCACCGGGTCGCTCACGGCGATGCCCCGCTTGTCGTCCTCGAAGTCGACGCAGTTGTAGAACGCCGCTGCCTCCCGGTTTGCGAAACTCCGCGTCCACGTGCTGCCGCCGTCGGAGGTGGCATACACCCGCGAGTCAGCCCCCTCGCCGATGGAAAGGATGACGGCCTTCTCGGCGGAGAAGGCGTGGACGTCGCGGAACTGTAGCTCAGCGTCTTCTGACGAAAGGATGGGCCCGACGGACGCCCAGGTCGCCCCACCATCTGTCGTGCGGAGGACGGTCCCTCCCGTGCCCGACACCCAGGCGATCTTGTCCGACACAGGGGAGAGACCGCGAAGTTGCTGCTGGCTACCTGTTGGGAGGATCTCCCAGGTCAGGTTGAGGTTGCGCTGTGAGATGGGAGTCTTTTGCGAGAGGGGCGACGCGGCGGCGAGTGCCGCGAGACTTGTGGTAAGGAAGTGTCTCATTGTGACCTGCAAGTTTGGAGAATTCTTGACCTCGAGTGAGCGCAAAAGTCCCGGGGCGACGGTATCTATTTCATCACCCGATGCGGGGTCGTTCAATACCAGCCTCCTCACTTTCCCTTATCTCAACCCCTTCCCCAGCGCAACGGCAGCCCGCAGCTGTTGGATCCTGCGGTATTGTGCATTGGTCTCGATCGAACTTGCCCAATGCCTGCACTATATCCACAACAACTGTCGTGATACCGAGGTGAAGCTATTCATGGCTGCGTGTGTAAGCCGGTTGCTTACTTAAGCACCTTGCTGTGTAACCAACTTACAACACAGAAATGTATTGACGGGAATTATTACACAAAATCTCCATATCAATAGTACCAAAATCCGATCCAAAGCCTTGGTCAATTACGGGTTGGTGGTATAGAACCATAGTTGTAAACCCAATCCAGAAACCAAGACAGCGGGTACAGTATCAGACGCTGTGACTCCATCGGACGCTACACAGTGAGGAGAAAAAGCAAAGGACCCTTCCACGCCGACGCTCCAAGTTCCCTTCGAACCTCCCATTCCCAATCCATCACTGCTTCGCCCAGCAGTTGGAATCTCCGGTAGCGCCAAAGTTCTGGCAGGTCTGTCTGAAGTTGCAGTTGCTCAGCAGTAGCGGCTGGGCCCCGGCGATGCCGGCGCTGGCGACGCCGGCGCCGCAGTAGTGGCGGCCGTCGTCGAACTGCAGGTAGTTGCCGTTCTTGCTCCTGCAGGCCTGCTTGGTGGCGGCGTCGTTGAAGCTGCCGTCCGCCTGCTGGCAGAGGCAGAACCCGTAGCTGGCGCAGGCCCAGCCCATGGCGGGGAGGATGGCGACGAGGGCGGCGAGCTACTTCGCGGTAAGCTTTGGACTGTCACGAAATCGGAGGGTTTTGTGTTTTGGTACTTACACTGAGCTGCATCTTGGACGGAAGGGATAATCTTTGTTGAGTGTCAAGACCGTTCTTGGCTGTCTGTCTGTATGCTTGCTATACTCTTACAACTTTACAAGAAGGGAGCAAACTTATATAGAATTCTTGGCATCTGGGGTGCATACGGGTTAGGCATGGTGACAAGGAGAAGCATGGCCTGGTTCAGTAATCGTAGACTTGCTGCTGTACTGCATGTAATTACAAAGATAGCTACGATTCAGTGTGCCGGTGGGCGCTTTCGAGCAAATCTCCCTTACACCGCACTACACGTAGATCCATATGGCTGTACTCGGGTTCTTTAGTCTCTATTCAGCAGCTATATGCGACGCGCTCGGATTATTCGGCTTTGGCGTGCCGCGTATACGTAGGGATTGGGGGTGCTTGAGTCGTGATCCCCTCTAGACGGCACGTGGAATCATCACCCACGTGGGCTTGCGGCAAGGTCATTTAGACTGCTGTGGGTCACGTCAATCACAACGGAGCTACGCATCGACTCATGAACGAGTTTGCCAATCTCATTCTCGACATCCTTCCGGTGGATCATTGGCGACGTCCCGACTCGTGTCGTTGACATGGACCTTAACCACAGACCAGGTACCCGCCAAGACCTGGAGCTGATATTGGATCCCGGGCTCACTTTCGCCCAAAAGTTCCAGCGTTCGGTTCCGATAGACAGCAGTAGACAATTCCCAAAGAGGCCAATTATCTCCCGCCGTTCTCTAGCCCCGTGATGTCACGTCGGAATCCGTTATCCGTAAATGAAATAACAACTTCCAAACAGGCCCCATCCAAGGACCAATAAACATAGAAGTCTCGCCACGAGCCTCATCTCCCGCCCGTGGTGAGCTCGCCGTTTCTAATCGCCTCGCTGACCTCCTCGTCCGCGCTGAAATACTCGGCCAAGTCGGCGCGCTTCTCCAGCAAGAGGTCAACGACCATCCGCCCGAACACAATCTCCCCCGCCGGGCTCAGGTGCGTCCTCTCAGTACCGCCCAAGTTATACGCCGTCGAGCTCTCCGACCCGATTGCGTTGACGTACCACGTGCTCGCGATATTGAGATCCAGCCACTTGATCCTGCCGTCCTTCGCGGCGGCGATGGTCTTGCCGCGCCAGTCGTGCAGGTTCTGGACGACCTTGCCGTCCTCGAAGCGTCGGCGGGTCAGCGAGGTGATGAAGATCTGTCCCCCGTCAGTCCCATATTGCCTGTAAAAAGGGGGCTAAAACGCTACCGGTGTCGCCCCGGCTCCCTTCAGCTCGGACGCGATGTCGACCAGGTTCCCTCTAAGCTCGTCCAGCGTGAGGCTCTTCTGGTCGTTGTGTCCGAACTGGACCGTTACGATCGGCTCGTATTCCGCCCTAGTGTCGTTGATGCCCTGGAGCAGAGAGGCCCATCGTCCGTCGGACTTCCAGGATACCGTTGCAGAGCCGCTGACGCCGCGGTTCTCGCCCTCCGCGGGGTCCTTGAGGTACGAGAGGAAGCCGTCGCCCCAGCCACCGTTCACGGCGACGGTAGAGTCACCAATAAGAAAGAAATACGGCGACTTCTTCGTCTTGGCGATTGGATTGCCGAAGACCATGTCCGCCGCGAGGGCGAGGAAGAGGGTGACAGTGGAGAGTTTCATGACGGGCTGGGTGCTGCTAAGTGAAAAGCAATTTTTCAAACCCGGTTGGCGGTGCCTTCTACTACGTAGCGGAAAGGTGACGCAGCCGACCTCTCCTTATATCCTGCTCGACCACGACATCATGCCTCCTCTTCTACTTAACCATGTCCATGATGCGATGTCATGTATTATTCGAGCCCCGAACCACCCGATGGAAACAGTCCGACAGCCCATCATCCAAAGCCTAGCTAGCTAGACGCCTTTGGGCATGGCGCAACACTCTGAGCAGGTTCCGACGATTTGATAATCCAATCCACCACTTGCGTGTCGTCCATTCGGCCGAGTCGACGAGACCTGAGAAATGTCACGCAATGCCGGCAGATGCGATACCGCAGATGCCATACCCCGCGATTTCATTCCTATTCAGCTTTGAATGACGACAGACGGGAGAGCGGAAGAATTAAAGGAGGCGAAGCGGCCAAGTGCTTCTTCACCTTCAGTTCATGCAATGCTTAATATCCCAGGCCCAAGGAATGACTCTTCCCATCTTTGACCCGTGATCCAAATCCCGCGTGGCACGAAACCAGGGTGATATCGATACTCCCACTACACGGGAAGCTCCGTTGCCCCCAGCTACATGCCCTGCAGGGCTGCAGATCTATCAGACTCCCGGAGTGGTGGATATTCAGGTAGGAATCAGCGATCGCCGTCAGTCTAGCCCCCAATTAGGCCTGCAGCCCGGGAGACGGAGCAACTTTCTCGGATGTTTAGACGGAACCCCGGTCCCCCGAGTGGTGGTCGCAACCTGCGATCGACAGCGATGAGAGTGTAATTATTCTTGTATTACGCTTTCCTTTAACTATCTGTACCCGAGCATTATGAGGACGATAACGTCGAGCCTGTTGATATAATTACATGAATACCGGATCTGTTCAGTAACATACAGTTTTCGGCGGCCGCATATTGGGTGGCCAACCATACGGGAGCTCCCAACAATCCCTCAGCCTCAGCTCCTCGGGGGAAAAGTTTTTAAAGGTTGCCGAAGTGCAAATGTGGCCAAAGCTCTCTGTCTCGAAGAAACCGCCATAGTTTTTGGTCTCTTGATGGCAATTCCATTTGGCAGGGGAATACCCCCGGCCCCACGGGATTTTGATCAAGGCGGTAGCTGCCGTCATCTCTGCGCGGTCTTGCCAGGGGTTAGCCTGAGAAGAAGGCCCTTTCATCGCCTTTTTTTATTCGGATTGCTGGTCTTCTCACCCTGAACCTTTGCTGGGCTTTGCCCGTCGGAGCCGAACATCGGGGTCGCCGCGCCAGTCCTTTGTTGCGCAAAGGGGCCACTTGTGTTGCTGTTCTCGAACCCACCGACAGCACCTCTGGTCTCCGTGCTTCCCGTCGCTCCGGGCCCGCTTCCGAAGACAGGGGTTGTTACAAAGTTGAAAAGCTCTCCCCGTGCTCTCCCTGTCCTACCGGGATTGGGATGAGGCTGACTTGGGACTTGGTTGAGGACGCTACTGGGTCGCTCCCCAGGCCCGGCGGCATTGCCGTGGACGTTGCCCACTAGTCCGCCGTTCTCGGCCGGGGAGTGATTCTCAGGGTTTGCAGCAGTTTGCGGATTGCTTTGGGTGGGAAATACTTTGGGCACTGCGTCCGTCGTCCTCTCAGATGAAGTAGACTTGGGTGACTGTTCGATCTCTGTGGTAGCCGTGATGAATTGAACTGTCTTCGGAGCGACTACTCGGCTCGTCTGCTGGCCGTTGGATGTAACTGCCATTCGCACCTAGTCAGCATAAAGTTTCCTTTCTCGAAGCGGCCAAACACTGCTTACCGACTTTGGATCGTCCTCCAGCATTGGGCTGAGCCGAGGAGATAACCATTATGCCTTGCTGTTTCACTGAAGACGTAGATCTTTTCGCACTCGTCACGACTCTGGGTCTGTACCGGCGGCACTGATCTAGCCCCTGCTTGAGCAGCTTGATGTCGGTCTGCAGCTGTGTGCGGCGCGCCCGGGTCTCTTCCGACTCGGCCGCGAGCTCTGCTAACCTCTCGTCGTCCATTCCGCTGACAGCCTTCGGCGTCAAAATTCCTGGAAGCTCCTGGATGAGACAGCTCTCCAACGCCAGGTTGATCAGGTTATCAGTGAAGGTGCGCAACGCCATCTGCACCAAGTCAGTCAGCGAGCTGGCCAGGAAAGGGAGACTAGCTCAACAAAGGATTGATACGTACGTCGTAAAATGTCTGCATCTTTTCGATGACCCGCCCAGTCCCAAAGTCACTCCTTCGGCGTTCAAGAGCCTGTTGCGAACCGTCCAAGTTGTCGTAGTCCATGGCTTCCTGGAAGTCGGCATCGAGAGGAAGCGCATACCCCTCCTGGAAAGGTCGGAGAAGCTCCTGTAGCTTGCTTTCCAAAACTTCCTGTCGTGCGTCGAAGAAAGGATCGACGCAAGTCGAGAGAATGGCGGAAGTGGTACTGCAGGTGCCCATGGGCCCGGCGACGTGCTCGAAGGCCTGGTCCACGAAGTCTTTCACGACAGCGGTGACGTTCTCCAGATGCAGCCTGGCGACGTCCTCCCACGGCTTCGACTGCCTCTGGAAAAGCTGCACGATCAAGTTCGTGTTGGCATATCCGGGAAGCTCGGTGCCCTGGTTTGCGGCCGCTTGCCGCTCCAGCTGGTTGGCCATCTCTGACCAGGTGATTGGTTCCGGCATCGGAAGATCGTACGGATACTCGTCGAGGAACTCCTTAAGATGCAGAGGTATACTTTGCGGTCTTGCAGTGCCAGAGGGCCCGGACGAAATGCTCTGCGTTGACCCCTGCACAAGGAGGATGTGACGAATGGCTCGGTTGAATTGTCGCAGGTGAGACCGCAACTTCCGATCAGTACCGTCGAAGCCGCCGAAAAACGGATCATTGTAGAGACCTTGAATGCCGTCGCGGACAAGTCTCTCGAACCGTGCCGCGATGTCCACGAGATACGCCCTCATGTCGGCAGCGCTCGTTCTGGCCTGCCCCAAGCGTGTGAGCTCGTCCTGATTCTCGGTGAGCTTCTCCTGAATCTCTTGAAGGACACCCGGAACGCTCTTCTTGATCTGGTCGTGAATAATCTGGCTGAGCCGTTTCCGCAGAGCAGATGCGCCCCGATGGGCTACCGGTGTGGAAGCCCAGGACCCGGACTCGAAGAACTTTCGTTCAGCCACGTCCCGAGAGTCGGCGGCACCTGCGTCGGATGTGTCGTCGTCTGGAAGGTTGCGCAACACATGACACCCTAGTTGCGCCCCGTGCACCGCCTTGCGGCCTACGGCCAACTGAAGATCCACGAGCTCGTTGGAAGATTCTGGGTGGAGAAGATCCGGCTTGGTGAAGACCCGAAGTGTGCGCTCTCTGGCAGGGTCGTGTTTCGCGGCCTCCTGCAGGACTGTTTGGGCGGGATTGTCGGCCGAGAGGACGGCGAGAATAATGCTGTTCTTCTTTGCCATGTAGCTATCGATCAGCTCCATGACGGTCGTTCTGGCCTCCGCCGATTCTCCCCACAATTCTTCCGCCGACTCTTCCCCTGATTCTTCGGCCGATTCTTCCCCTGTCGCGGGATGGAAGATGCCGGGCAGGTCGACCAGAGTGAGAGGGTAGAGGTCTGGGCCTTCGACCTCCACACGAAGAACGTCCTTGGAGAATTCTGTGTTAGAATCGGTGAGACCCATAAGCTTTGTGGCGGCGGCGATGACCTTGCCCATGTCGATGACCTTGCCATTGTCCTCTCCCTCAGTTATCTTCCGTGCAGGCTGGTCATCTTCGTGGAACCGAACGGTGGCCTGAACGCGTCGTTGGCTGCCGTTTCGGAGAACCAGCTCCGTGGCAAAGCGTGTGCACCCGCCTGAGCCGATGGGAAATTTGACATGAGAGATGGCTTCGAGGACAGATGACTTTCCGGATGACCGATCTCCGACGAGGACTATCTGCGGGGGTTTGGTGATCCTGCCAATGCCGAGCGAGGAAAGCTTCTTGGTTATGTCGAGCAGGGCGCGAGTTTCGTTTCGACAGCTCAACTCGCTGAGAGCTCCGGGGTCGAGTGCAACTTGAGCCATGTTTATAAGACCCTGCGCAAGTTGAACATGAAAGTTGCAAATAAGTGTAAGCTTGCTCGTTTTAACGGATAAAACGAATTCTCCACGGCGAGCAATAAACCTAGTGGAGAGGCACAAGAGGCCTCGTGAAGAGGGTCGATTGTGGTGTCTATGGAGGAAGTGCTGGCAGTGGAGCCAGGAGATATGAGGACACTGAGGGACTAGGAGGCCTTTGTGGGTCACGTGACCCGCGGTCTCATGCTCCTCAACACCCAGTTACCAAATGCCTCAGGCCATGGTCACGGACTCACGAAGCCCCACTGCTAGGCTTGTCGACATGCCTGTTTGTTCATCTGATCAGGGGGGCGGCACAGCTTATGCCGGACGCAACCTGACGCAGCTGGACTCACCTGAAATGAAAAAAAAGAAAAGAAAAGAAAAGAGAAAAAACCGGACTGGGTTGCCTGCTGCCTATTTATCGCCCCAACCCCCCGCCAACAAGTCGGTTATTACCAACACAGATTGCCGAGGTACGTTTAAGTTTGCTATTTATACATACATAAGGTTATCTGTTGTCACGTCGGATCGTAGGCACGTCTATGGCCTGGGTGAAGGAGTGCGCAGCCTTCAGCGTTAGCATAGGTAGTATATCGGAGATAGTGGTTCGCGTCTCTTGTAATTTCAAAATAGCTGCGGAATAGTGCAATTATTCACCCTCTAATTTATCGCTCAGGTCTTCATGTACCAAGCTTTGCTCCATATCTGCTGTCCAGGTAGGCTATTCTGTTGGTTCTAAAATACGACCTATCCCTTCTGAAGGGTTGCCATTGTAAGCCCTTCTGGTCTGTGGCTTCGCGGTCCGACTTACCCAGCTTGCAACACGGTTTGCGTGACATTCTCTGCATCCTTAAGAGATAAGCTTAGGTAGAGCAACCTCTGCAATTCAGCATGTTCAACAATTGAAGATTGGACCCGACATCCACTGGCGCAGGGGACAGTGCCACGAGTTGTATAATTAGTCTTCATAGTAGATATCATCGAGCGTATGATGCTCATAGACATTTGCAACTAGTCTGGGAAGCCCTAATAGCGCTTTTATCACTTGAGTGATCCCGAGCATAAGCTTCTGTCTCTCCGAGAAAGATAATGCTCTGATCTAAAATAGAATGAGGCATTTCCATAGACGAGAGTCATGCATTTGCACTTTCGGCCACTCCATGAACCTTCATGACCGCTTACAGCTTCCCCAAGCTATGAAAAGTGGTCGCGGTATTTTAACCCCCTGTTTGTCAGATCTGGCAAAATATTCCTTGGTGCTTCTCAAGGGTGCATAGATCACGTATCGGTCCAGGACAGGGCGGGTTATTACGTGAACGCTTCGAGTAACTAGCGGTTCGACGTAGGGCCCCCCGAACAACCTGGTTGTCGAATCTCATTGTCCGTAAACCCGTGAAAAGATCCATCTTCGCCTTGGGCATCGACATCGTCCTCATCCGTCACTATATGCAATTATCCCGGTAAAGATTCTTTTCTCGTAGGTAATGTTGCTAAACTGCTCAGGCCTTGTTGACTCATGTTCCGATCTTGCGAAAGCCGAAAAGCTTTACCCTCACCGCTACCCACGACCCCGCAAAGTCGATCTAAATCTAGTTTGCCCCGAAGCTCCTGAATCGTTGCGGATTAGATATGGGAGCCATTATCTAATGCCAAGTATACGGACGGGTGACATTGGAGGTTTACACTTTATGCAAGTCACTCATTTTAGGGCTCCCATCGGCTCCTGGGGGAATACAACGGGAGCGGGGTGTCGATCACTTGAGCAAATGCCGGTTCTCCAAACAAGCTAAACTAATCGTGCGGTATGGGCACGATGCAATATTGCAGAGCAAGTGCAGGCGGTCAATCGAGACAGTTTTCGAACATCAGCTCTGCTTCGACCAGACTTGTAAGTAGGTTGGGATATTGGACATTGAACTGAAGTGATAAACCGGCTTCTGCAGTCTGTCGGCAAGTTGCGGCCGGTGGGATGACTTGCAAGTCCACCTAGCTCTATTACTGTAATACTACCCCAATTCCATTCGTGTAATGAGGAAGAGAACATAATGCCAAGTCTCAAGCGGAGAACATCGTCAAGCAACTCCTGAATCTGAACCCCACAGCGACGGGTGAGTTGGCATCGATCCCTGCCAAGCCACCAGTGCCGAGTTCCTGCTGCAGATGGGGAAGTCCTCCGCGGAATACGTCACCGACATCGGTAAAAGCTCGAGTCTTCCATCCTTGCCTTGCTCTGTATGTAGAAGAAGAGAAATGGAGGTAGACGCATGTAAGTATAAAGGGATCTATGAATCCGGGAGGTTGGTCGCTTTTTGTTAGAGTCATCGTCCTCCCAAATCCCACCAAGAAAATTTCACACTCTTTTCCGCCATGATAGCCACTCATTTGTATGGCTTGGCCTTTCTGGCCACATCAGCCAGCGCCCTACTTCAGAACAGCTCCTCCCCGGACATCACAGTTCTCGCTTCCTCCAGGGCGGTTGTTGGTGGCGTCTTGTCTGAGGCTACTCTAGTCGTCAACACGACGACGGGCAAGATTGTCTCAGTGTACGACTCGGTTCGGCCCTCCTCTGAGTTCCCTCCTGGAACCGTATATACCGACTACTCGCCCAAGATCCTTCTCCCCGGGCTCGTCGATGCCCATGTGCACCTCAACGAGCCTGGAAGAACCGAGTGGGAAGGCTTTTGGACCGGGACTAGAGCCGCCGCCTCCGGCGGTGTTACCACGTTGATTGACATGCCCCTGAACTCGCTTCCGCCGACAACGACCGTGGAGAACCTCTTAACCAAGGCCAGAGCCGCCGATGGCCAGTGCTGGGTTGACGTCGGGTTCCACGGCGGCCTGATCCCCAACAACACGCAACACCTCAAGCCTCTGGTCGAGGCTGGCGTCCGTTCTTTCAAAGGCTTCTTGATCGAGAGTGGCATCGACGAATTCCCCGCCATCGGACCGCACGACATTGAGCTGGCTCTGCATGCCCTCGCCGGCTCGCCCACGACAGTCATGTTCCATGCCGAGATGGTGCCCCCAAACATGACGCTCATTGGGTCGGGAGCTCCGTATACCGGCCCCCTCACAAGCTACCAGACATATCTCGATTCGCGGCCTCCGACGCTGGAGACCTACGCTATCAGCCAGATCCTGTCCAAGGCCCACATCGCACCAGACCTCGACTTGCACATCGTACATCTCTCGGCTGCCGAGGGTATTCCCCTCTTGCGCGAGGCGCGTGATCGCGGTGTTCGTATCACGGCCGAGACGTGCTTCCACTATCTCAGCTTGGCCGCCGAAGAGGTCCCTGAGGGTGATACCCGCTACAAGTCTGCCCCTCCCGCCCGCGAACTTGCAAACCAGGCGCTGTTGTGGGACGAACTGTCCAGGGAGAGCGGAGAGGGCGTCATCAAGACCGTGGTATCAGACCACTCGCCCTGCACTCCTGACCTGAAGCTCATCCCGGAGTCGCTTCCGGTGGCACCTCACAGTCACGCCGGAGAAGATGGAGACTTCTTCAAAGCCTGGGGCGGCGTCAGCAGTCTCGGCCTTGGCCTTTCGATCCTTTGGACAGGTGCCGAGGCGCACGGCGCGAGCATCGAGGACATTGTCCGCTGGACTAGCACCAACACTGCCCGCCAGGTGGGACTGGAGCAGGAGAAGGGTGATCTCGGGGTAGGATTTGACGGAGACGTGGTCGTGTTCGACGACGAGGCTTCTCTGGAGGTCAATAAGGACACCATGTTCTTCCGCAACGAGGTCACTCCCTTCGACGGAAGAATGCTCAAGGGCGTCGTTGAGGAGACTTGGCTGCGTGGCAGGAAGATCTTCGACCGAAAGTCCGGGTTCGACGAGGAACAGGGGCCTGTGGGTAGGACCATTCTGGAGCCGCGGAAACGTCCGGCTGTCAAGATGATCTGAAGGTGGATTAAAAGCCTGGACTGTACATCTGCAGAGTGACTGCAGTATTTATGTGTACGTCCTGATTGTGGTGTATTTGTAGACATTGGTTGCGAATGGGTGCAGCACCGTACGTCTACACTTGCCTCGCTGTGATGATCCAGCCAGGAATGAGCCTCAAGCTGTCACAAAGACCACATACTTCGGAACAACTCAATAGGAAGAGAATGAATCATGAAGAGCTCTTGTGTTATCTTGCGCGCGAGCAAAGAATTGCGAAGGCTTTGGTTTCTCTGTGTGCCCAGTCCCAATTGTGATCCTGAGGGATGTTGGCAACGTTTGAGACATTTGACAGTTTACTACTGGTAATGATAACTTTGACCTGGCATTGCTCGTGGACAATTATTGACATAGCCCATTGCTCGAGCAACATTGTTCTTGTCCTGCTTACTGTTCCTACCTTGTAACATCCCTTTCTTTTCTAGGATCTCCCCTTGGGCTGTACGAAACCAATACAAGGTGCCGACCTCACGGCATGTCTCTACATTGTCGTTGCGTCCTGCTAGGGCCACTCGATTTGCGTCTCCCACCAACGCCTTGATCCTTCACCTTAACCTACCGTGGCTTACTTGCAAGTTATTAAGTGACCGGTGTTATTCTAAACATACCGTCTTTCTTGGCGAGACGTTTCATCCCACCTATGCCATGTGGCTGTCTTCTTTCAGACACTTCCTTAGCTTGCCGCGTACTTCCAGAATGTCTGGATTTCTGCTATCCTCCAAGGAGACCAGAAGGGTGAGGCCTGGTATTCCGTGGCAGACTCTACACTAGTACTCGCGGCGTGTTTTCCTGATCGCCCGTCATTGCTCGTTTGGTTGGGTGAAGCGTACCGAATGCCGCTGTTTGGGAGTCGACATCTAGTATAATTTCTGTGCTAAAGGGATCAACAAATGTCCTTGAAGAGACCTTCTCCAGACCGAGACGTCAATGCACAAATCTCTCATCGACTTACCTCTCCACATTCTGGTCGAAAGTCCACATCGAACTGCGTTTGCTTTGCAGCCCTTTGCCTTGTCCACTTCGTTCGACATTGAGTCCAGCTACGACACAGTAGGCAGTGTCGTATTATCTCATATGTCGAAGGACCTCGATGAACCAGACTACCGCCGAGACTTGGAGCGAACCGGCGTGAGAACTGCTCAAGGGATGATTGATGCCATGGGTATCTAACCGGAACCGTTCCATTGAGGTCCGTCGAAGGCATATCCTCCTCGGCTCATGCTCGTGGGGGTGCGTCATCGGAATTCTCCGTTCCATGACTATGTTTTAGAAGTCGTCTTCGTATTCGAACCCGTCTTCATGCTGGAGGGTCTGTCATCAAAGTCGTGTTGACAGTGGACAATTTGGGCTGCCCCGGTGGAAGCTCTTCGAGTCGCTGGCAGTTGCAGGACGACATCTTCGTAAACGCCAGTAGCTTGTTGAGAACCGCAAACTCGACCTTCAACTTGATGCCGTACACCAAGGGCTTGCTGGTTGTTTGGAAGACAAAGTAGTCCATGTATTCGAGGACGCATAGCGTGGTATCCAGCAGGAAGACCAGTGCGAACATGGCGATAAGGTAGGCGAGCAGCACCTTTGCCTCGCGGCCCTTGAACTCGAACAGAGACCTGAAGTTGTGGAACCCCATGCGGACAAATATCGAGGTGATGATGGTTTCCTGGACAGTGAAAACCATCAAAGACACCTTTTCGAAGACGCTGAACCGCTTCGTCCAAGTCGGCGTGTCTATTCCAGACCATACCAGAGAGAAGAGCACCGTTTGAGGTAAGTGGACCAAGCAGACCGTCGTAATAATCATGGCCAGAACCAGCTTGATCGTCAGCTGGTTGTAGACCACCAGGTGCAGCCGCGACCACATGACGACCGACTGCCCCGTAACCATCATGTACCAGCCAATATGCGCAAACGACCCGGGTATGGGCGTCCGGTGCGGCTGGAGAAACCGGCCCAGCCCTCCGCACGCGTGGAACAGGATGCCTGTGTTGGCGACGAGCATGCTCCAGAAGTACCGCCCGCGTCTTCGCCGGAAGGTCGTAAATATGAGGACGTAGATCTCGAGGGCGTTGTACATGCCCGCCGTCGCCAGGCTCGTGATGGCAATCTTGTCGGCCTGAGACAGCTGTTCCCCGATCGCTCCCTGGACCTGCGACATCGCTCTTCTCGAAAGATCGGAGAATCGGAGGGGATATTCGCTCGCGGGCCGGATTGGGTGGAGCCTTTGCCAAGTCGCCCGGGCGGGGGACGGGACGGCGCGAGAGTCCCGCTGCGGATACTTTCGGCGTCGCTTCCGATGAAGATGCTACCGCGTCTGTCCGAATGTCGATATTTCAGTCGATATTCCCTCGATCGAAAGTTGCCCCATCGTCCGCGTTTGTCAGAACAACAACAGCCGAACGTGGGACGGCGGGGACTTACGGAATACATGTATTACGCTATTTCAGAGACTCCTGGCGCCGCATTGACGGGTCGCCCGGGTTTCAGCTGCGCTGCTCATCCCGCAGGGCGCGGCGTATGGAATGGCCGTTTAGACTTTGTGAGGCGAGTCATTCGGATACGTTCTCCCCGACCCGAAGGGTGTTGCACGACCCTGATCCGCAAAATCTCGGGTGCGCCCTAGTGTCTGTGCCGTCGATGCGCTGCATACTTGAGCCGTAAAGCGAAGCCATTCTGTTAGTTCTTCCAGGCTCTGCCCTGTCTTCCCTCTTTTCTATGCTGTCATATTCTTCAGCGATGACGAGCGGGCAGTCTTTGCATATGTGCGCTCCCAAAGCCCGCTGTTTCGGCCGAGATGGCATGCCTGTGCGTGTATCATATCGACAGCGTGGCAGCTCCGGCGGACGGAAGTTGGGGAAAGGACAAACTACGAGTTTATAGACGACAAAAAGAATCCAGTGTCGGACTTTGCAAACAAAGTATGGTACGGATGGCGCGAATAGTGAGCGCCCACGATGTGTGGTGTGGCAATAGTCTTGGTTGCTTTTGCCAAGTCCGAATTCTAACCTAGTCTCGCTGCGGGAGAAGAAGACCCGGGTATCTGATTCGATGGCTGAGAGGTACGACACGATTGATAGCTGACCGAAATACAACACTGTGACGGTTTCAGTGCTAGATCTCCCTGTCGATATTGCTAGGCCCATCCTATCGGGTCAGATCCCGACGAAGCTATAACTTAGAGTTGGCGGAAGTGGAAAGTCAGTCCCGGTAAAAGGTATCGGCTCGGAACGTGAGTGGACTTGGCTGACGGGTTCAAACAGGACGGAGAGGAATTCCGACAACTTCAGTGCGGAGACCGAGAACCTTCGCGGTTGGACCATCCATCAGACACTGCAACCATGGAAGCCGACAAGTCAGCAATTGCTACGACTAAGAGATGCAATCTCTATGCTTGAGGGCATCTCGGGTTGGTTAATCTATACTACTATATGTAGTTATGGCAGCATCCGAGACTCCGATGCTGCCGTAAAGAAAGACTTAAGGTTGTAACATCGGTGAAATTCTCGCCAGTCCCCGTTTTCCAGCATGGACAAGGTTCGATCATATGCGGGAGCTACATTGTTACGACGGGTTTCGTGCCAACGGATAAGTTGTCAATATGCCGGAAACCCGGAAATAGGGAGGAACTCCTACAGACGGCTATTACGGAAACCGTTCCTTGTTACCGGTACTGCTAGCTGTCACATTATTTCTACCCACAGACGCAGGGTCGTCGCATCGGCGGACGGCCTCTGCTTTGAATCCACAACTATCCCTCCTCGCGCTGCAAGCTGAAGATCGGCCATCTGCCGTGAGGCCTGGTGTAACACGCTCACGTATCTCAGCTTTAAACCTCGCTTGCCCCATCTTCCCGAGTTTAACGTTGGCAATGGCGCTGGTACTTAGTCTACATCGTCGATAAACTATGCGGGTTCTCTATGGAACGTTACACCATTCCCCCTTGTTCCAGAAGCGCAGGCAGAACAAAAGGTCACAAAGAATACCAACTATTGCCTATCCTGGATTTCTGAAAGACGATGTGTTCCCACAGCGGCTGGCGCCTCTGGCGTTCCGAGTTGTTGAGCCTGGATGGCATGATCCACGAACGGTACCCGGGTCCTACAAATGCAACCTGTTTGAGCCGAAGCCATGGGTCATGCCGGTTGCGAAAGGCTTCGTCTGAATCATGACGGGCCAGCATTCGCTCTAGTCCCTGATCAAGACCACAACTTCATCTCTGCCAATTCCGAGTCATATCGGCTGACGACTGCAACTTTTAACAACGAGCTGCCGCATGACTAGGTCCCGTTCATCCCAGCTACCATGATCTACATTCCTCCCAGCGTCTCTGGTATTGGCTAGCCCTTGGAAGCTCTTTCCAAGGTTTCTTCGACCGGCATGAGTGAGGAAGAACTAATTCCACCATTGATGGTGTTGTTTGGTTCAGTTTCTCAGACCCAAGTCCGCGGGTTTCCGGATGACATTCTGCCTCCCACCTACCGTGGCTCCGAAAACTCGCAAGTTCATGCGCTGAAAGCCCGCAAACCGAGAATCGCGAAGGCCTCGCGTTGTTGCATAATGGACGGGGCACGTCACCAGGTTGAGGGGAGCATGTGAAGGCGGCGGTATCTCGTGGGGTAATAATTACGATTATGAGCAAACACTGTGGAAAATACAGTCTAACCAGCACTTCGCACGCTTTCTACAGCTCATATCTGAACTCCTTGTTCTCGAGGTCCGTGAGATCCCAGAACTCGTGGTTGTCCTCGACCTTGTGCGCATCCCCGAGGGCCGCCTTCTCAGCATCGCGCTGCTTGTTCCGCCTCTCCAGCACCCAGCGCATGACGAACAGGTCGATGGTGCAGAGGAAGTAGATGATGCAGATGGAGATCTTAGCCGGGAGGTACCGCGGGGCGTCCCGCGCCTGGAATGTCTGGGGCGAGATGATGTTGCCGACGGTGTAGGCGATGGTGCCGATGCAAGCGACGGTGACCTTCTTGGTCGAGCCGGCGACGTTGGTGCTCTGCAGGCCCAGGATGGTGGTCCAGCCGATGGGGATGCCGCCGGTGGTGTAGTAGCCGATGAGGGCGGGAACCCTGTCCGTCGTCGCCATGAGGATCGCGCCGACGATGGCCGGGATGTGGCCGGCGATGCACCAGTAGATGCGCTGGCGCGTCTTCATGGCCAGCCAGGTCAGCCCGACGAGGGCGACGATCTCGTAGGCGCCGAGCGGGGTGACGAGCAGCAGCGACTCCTCGCTCGAGTACCCCATGCCCTTGACGAGGATGTTGCCGAAGCTCGTGGCGATGGAGTTGGGGATGTTGGCCGCGAAGACCCAGAACGCGTACAGCCAGGTCATCGTATCGCTCAGGGCCTCCTTGACGTGGGACCACTTGAACTGCTGGGATCCGATGCCCTGCTCGTTGTCGCGGATGCGCTCAAGGTGGGCGGCCTTCTCCTCCTGGGACAGGAAGCCGGCGGAGGCCGGGGAGTCGGGCATGATGAACCAGAAGGCGATGCCGACGACGGCAGTAAGAAGACCGAGGAAGAGGAAGATGACCTGCCAGCCGCGCAGCAGGGCGTTCGGGTCCCTGCCGACGCGGACAGCGACGCCGTAGGCGAAGAAGCCACCGAACATTTGGGCGGCGCCGCAGACGGAAAACCAGATGCCGACGCGGAAGGCCTGCTCCTGTTTGGTGTACCACTGCGATGTGAAGAGGACCCAGGCCGGCACGACAGCGGCCTCGAAGACGCCAAGCAGAAAACGGCAGACGAGCAGGCCGGCGTAGTTCTTGCACGCAGCCAAACAAGCCAGGACGACGCCCCAGAGGGTGACGTTGACGGAGGTGTACTTCGCCAGGGGGAACAGCTGGATGAGGCGGATGGTGGGGAACTCGAACGCGAGCTGGCCGAAGAAGAAGATGGAGGCGACCCAGTTGAACTGATTCCCGTGCAGGCCGGTGTCCTGCTGGATGCCGGTGACGCTGGCGTACGAGATGGCCGTCTTGTCGATGTACTGCAGGAAGTAGACGATGCAGATCAGCGGCATGACGTGGGTGTCGATGCGGCGCTTGAGCCTCCTGTTGAGCTCCGGGTCGACGACGCGGCCGAGCGGGCCCGTCTCGTTGAGCAGCTCGAGCGCCGCGTCGGCGCCGGACTTGGGCTGGTGCTTCTCCGGGGCCGTCGTCTCGGCCGGGGTGCTGGCCGAGGTGATGGAGGCCGGACGCTTCTCGGCGTCGGAGGCCGAGGGGTGAGGAACCTCGACGGGCTCCTTGCTGTTGATGTCCGTCATGACGATGCACTCGCTGATTTGGCACTCTGAGAAGTTGAGGTATCACGGTGGGTATACGGTCAAGTTGATGGGTGATGGGTTTCTTATCAAGCTACTCTTCTCGCCATGCTCGAGCACACCATCGCGAACTTCCGGTGAGCCATTGCCGGCACCTGGCGAGAACTACCTCTTCTAACCGCCAAGATGCAGACATTTTAAAAGTTTTTCGGTGACTGCATCCACACATTGCCGATAAGGGATTGCAGCTCCGCTGGAGACGAGCGTATCAACAGCGTGGATCTGACCATAATCACCGTTTTCGTCCGAGCACGTCATCGTCGAGCCGATGGTGCAACTCTGTGGGAGCGTCGCATTTTTCGTTCCTCTACTTTGTGTTCGTGTCACTCCACTTTCGGCCTGTTTCCGGCGTGGTTCGGACAATCGATTATGATTTTGCTGCCAATCAGAAACCAACATCGTAGAGTCAAAGGCGAAAAAGCCGATCGATTCGGGAAATACGACGCAAAATTTAGGATTCCGTGGAACATGAGAAGCGTTCTAAATTTCGGTCTCTCGGAATATATATAGAGCCTGTCCAGTGAGCCTTCCCAGCTCTTTTCCCGAGAAAAGCTATTATAGAAGAAAAGGAACAGATATAGTTTGCTATCGTTTTAACGAAGAGTGAGATAAAGTGCTTAGTATTCCCACGAGAGGTTATAAGACAGTATGAGATTGAAATGCTTTTGTTGCGATAGTGGGTGGCTGTGGTGGAAGGAGGTGGGTCACGGGACTCACCGCCTGGCAGAATAAGCCACCACCCATACCATCTACCTACTTCGCCCATATTGCCTACTTACTTAACCAATCAATCAACAACAACTGCACCACGAAGATCATCAACACAAGTGGTGATATAGTAATTGGTTCAACGGCCGTGCAGCCAACAGCTTTCAAACTAATCCTCTTGGCAGCATTGCCCTCTATGAGCTTCAAACTACGAACCCATAACGCAAAACCGATTCTCCTACACTGCAAAGCTGCATAACCCTCTTTTCAATCGAATAAGATGTTTCCTGTGGCATCATCGAGAAATGAAACATCTTCAGGCATCTATCTTCAGTCACTGCTTCAAATCATGCAGCACGGATGTTCCAGATGAACTTTCCGTGGACACCGCCGGATCGAGTCGCTTCTCATCGAGACTCGCTTGTCGTAAATCAGAAGCTTTGCTCAAGTTTTCTCTAATTCACGTCATCCACACAACCTACGCACCTTACGCACAGTCTCGAGGCGCTTGCCCACGAGTATTACTATGCAGCGTTGCCGTCAAAGCAACGCTAACAAGTCAATCTCCAACTAACCCAACCAAATGAGGCTATTCACACTCCTCA
>WIGO01000178.1:0-89882 GCA_014235945.1 Colletotrichum plurivorum
CCGGGGTCGCCCGGAGGCGGGCCGTTAGCCGCTTATCTATATAGCCTCGTTTCCGGGTGGTCTCCGGGGAGTCCCACGGGCCACCAAGCCGAGAAGGCCTTTTCCGCTCGTCTTTTAGCGATCCTCCGAACCCCAGCCGCTGTCGGCCGGGGACAAGTCCTTGCTGGTAGAGATCAAGGCGCAGTAAATCTTTCAGGTAATTGGGGAGCTATCTTGCATTAACTTCGTACCTCGTCTTGTTGTCTGGGGTTTTGTAGATGTCTGAGATGGAACGCCAGGTATTCGGAGAGGAATTCGGCAGGGTATTCGGCCAGCGGTCTGTTGCGTTGCCCCAGGCCCAGTAGTGAGCAGACCCATCTTCGTCGTACATTTTATTCTCGTATACGCTCTTTTCTCGTTTGAGCGTGACCGGGCTGTCTTCCTCCGTGTGGAGAACTCCGTATGCTGAAGTGGTATCCCTGAAAGTCCTCAGGCACCAGTTGAAGTCGACGACAAAAGCGTTGTATGATTTCAACGGGCGAGTAGTATTTTTATACTTCAACTTGAGAACCACTAGCTGGCCGATGGCACTCGTCCGGTTGGTTGTAAAGTCACTGTATAACACAGGACTGTTATATGGGAAGTAGGAAGGAAACTCAAGATTTGGTTTCATCGGGTTTGACCTCCCTGGATTGTTGTAGGTACAATTGTACCGATAGACACGTCTTGAACTGGTGGGGTATAAAGAAGATGATAGTTTCTCTTCACATTTTGATACAGTATCGTCAGTCGCATTTCGAAAGGTGCTGCATACACCAAGACTCGAGAACGTATCCCAATGATATATCGAGTCGCTGGGGCACACAAAGTTTGGCTGAGTTGGTGTTCCGATTAATCCATTGACGATGGCCGCTTGAATCACAGGCATATCGCTGTTGATCATCCACACAGACCCTACACAGAAGGGTTTGTAAGTTTGAACTCACAGAAGGACGCTTTGTAGCTGGCTCATTGGACTTACGGTCGTAATATTTTGACCTCGTAAATGCCTTGGAATAGATCGCGTCGGCTCTCCCTATTTCTGCCACATTCCCGGAGGTGTTGGTAAACTCGACCTCAGCGTTGTGAATCCACAAGACGTTCTGTGCGCTAGGACCAATCCCGAGGGCGACGATGGTCACAAAAGCCAGCGCCCATCCCACAGGGGACCGGAACCGCAGCTTCCAAGCCATTATCAGAGATCCGTACGGTCCACGGCTGGCGTCATCAAAGACTTGCATATGGCTCAGCGGCTGGGGCTGCTGGACGTGCTTCCACTTGAGCTGGCTGAGGCACGCGGCGACTGGCACCATCAACGCGGTCTTGGAGTCGGTTGTCAAGATGGAGATGACGGAGTTCGGCTCAAGCTGCCATGTCCACCGTGACAAGGGCGTTTCGCGTATCACGCATAGGAGTGCGATCAGCAACACCATGCAGATGACGCTGACGAGGGTGGCTAGAATCTCCCACCACCACCATCCCGTCAGGGTTTTGACGTCGTGACCGGCGTTGGATGCGTTCGTTGTGGAGGGCATGTCGGAAAGTTTTCCTGTGGCAATGGCGTCTTCTTGGTACTCGATAGAGGACTTGGACGTGTGCGAGGGAGTGGCGAAGGAGGGGATAGAGGGGACCTCCTCAGAGGCATCGATAGACGCTCTCTGAGAACGCCGGTCATCCTGGAGTACAGGTAAAGTATCTGTCGTGGATGTCAGGCTGACGGTGTCTTCCAGGCCCCTTTCTGTCGACTCGGATGCTTGGGTGTGGTGATTGTGTTGAGGATGATCGACATCGCCTGATACTCGCGAAGAGAGCGGTTGGTATGACATCGTTTATGGAGTGAAGTTTTTGGTAGGTGGAGGATTCGTTCCGGGGGGTTGAACATGAGACCCTTCTCGCCGCAGGATTTCGACACTTTCAGGACTTTATAATCTTCCACTCTCATCTTCGTCGGTGCGTATATCGCCGCATTCCAAGAAGAATCGTCTGCCCAATCTGCCTTGTTTCGCCACCTGGATCATCGTAAACCAGGCCGCCTTGCCATTTCGACCGTTTCGGGAATTCAACCTTATTGCTTCCCAGCGGTTTTTGTACGCCTTGTTTCCGAATGCGTCAAGTGAGCTCAAGTTTAAGGCAACCGCTGTTGTGGCTTGGGGAGTGTTTTGCCAGGACCTCAAATGTAAGGCTCAACGCACATCCTTCGCGGCGAAGGCCTCCGTAGTCGATTAGGAGAAAAGAGACTGCGGAATTTCGTAGAATTCCGAAAGCATTCAGACTGGTCGGTAGATGTTGCGAAGAATCCATTGAGAAACTTTCGTGGCTGGCTGGCGTTTTGCAGCTGCTCCTTCGTCGTCGTCATTGTCCTCGTCTCTCTCTTCCCCGCCGGTACCCGTTCCAGCTGTTCCTGTCGCCTCTATCATCTATCGTCCATGTCGTTGCCCAATCCTTCCCTTCGCATGCGACTTATGCTCAGCACGGGCGGCTCTCTAGCCCGAGGCGCTTCCATCGTCTTCGTCCTTTTCATCGGGCACCGTGTACACTCGGGAAATCCGGTCATCGGCCAAACCTGGTCTGGACTAAGGGCACGCTAGAACCACAGTTTTGGTAGGAGAGTTCTTGAAGAACGTTGTTGATCAGTACCCTGAGGGGTTTGGTCATCGTTTTGGCCGACGTCCGGATTTTCCCAGAGCCGACGGTAGACTTCTGTTCTGCTCGATGCCTGGTCTAGACGGGGGAGGAACCGAACTAAAGATCAAGCTTATTAGTTCGATCAAAATTAGCAGTTGGTTAAATCGAGGTGAAGGAGGCCCAGCAATAAGAGGAACGTCATGATGCTGGGTGTGAGTCGTGACCTGTTGAGTCTCGTTGCGGATGCCGAGCGGGCCTAGCCACCTGCTCAAGAGCTCCGGGGCTATCCTCCAGAGGGTTCGAGTGGTCCGTTATGAATGAGACACAGGAAATAAATCGATCCTGATGATCATCTGCTGTGGTTGTTGCGGTGTACGTTGTGTAGCTCGCAAGCTGGGAAGGGAAGGTGGTTGGATGGGCAGGCACCTAGGTACCTTCACCGGCACCTGGGCCTGAGCTCCATTATTTTCAGTGACAGCCCGTCGGAGCCGGAGATTCAAGAAGAAGCTCGGCCGAATCTCTTTGGGAGCCACCTCGGGCCAGAAATCGGAAACGAAAGAGACTGTATCATTACACTCGTATAGGGTTATAACATCTATCTATATAAAAATGACCGATCCAAGCCTTGCCGAGGCCTTTTTTCCCGGCTGCCATTCCGCACGAGAGATGCGCCATGAAGTTTATATACCGTAATCATTACCATTGGAGAGTCGTTTCGAGCTGGACAACAACAACAAACAACACCTACCACCACCACCATTACTGCCGAGCTTAGGCCCACTTGCCGAGCACGCTCATAATGATCATGCCCGCGACCAGGCCGAACCCGGCGAGGAAGGTGACGAGGGGGCTCGTGCGCAGCATCTCCGCGTCGCCCTCCATCCAATCGTGGGCCCACATCTCGACGACACCGACCCAGACGAGAATACCGGCGGAGAGCGCGTCGAGAGTTCCGATAGCAATAATCGTGCTGAAATCGTTGCCGTTGAACTGCTGCAGGACGCCGATGCCGATGGCCATGCCGATGGGCGTGACAAGAGCGAAGGGGGTGGCGATAAGGAGCTTCTTGACGAGGGAGAAGCCGGGGGCCTTGAGGGAGTTGAGGCTGTCGGGGGTGGAGGACGTCTGCTCGACCTCGGTCGCGGCGGGGGCGCGCTCGGTCTTTTCACTGTGGTTGGGCTCGCCGAGCTGGGCAATGCGAGTGCCGAGGGCGATTCCTTCGAACATCTGGTGGAAGAGGATGACCACGAAGAGGGTCAGGAAGAAGGTATCGCCAGCAACGACCAGAGTAATACCAATGACTATTCATTTGTTAGTGCAACTTTGGAGTCGGATTGGTGCAGTAACATACGGATGGAATGGAATATAATGCCTGTTTCCAAGCAAATTATGGAGACAGTCTCGGGGGAGAGACGAGACACGGCGGTAGGGTTGGCAGCCATCTTCGCCATGACGACTCGCTTTCCGATGTATTCGACCAAGAAGGAGAGAAAGATACCGGCCATGACGATAGCAGACGTCGTTCCCTCGTATCCGAGGGAACCCAGACACGAGTTGCCAAACATGAGCTGGGCGTGGGTGTAGAGGTGGACAAAGGCAGTCGAAATGATGATGCCAGTGCCGAACTGCTTGAGGATGAGGAAGACGGTGTGCGTCTTGGTGGGCATCCACTTGATCATGAAGATGGGGAAGTAGACACCGAAGGCGCTGGTGACAAGGATGACGAAGATGAGACCGATACGCAAGGGGATGTTGTAGTCGCGGTTGACCTTCTCGCAGCTCCTCGTGCCTCCGCTCTCGCTCTCGCCGGCGCCGACGCAGTGCTCGACACCGGCGTGGAAGTGGCAGTTCTCGCCCTGGGGCTCCTCGCCTTCAGTGTGACCGTGGTCGGAAGACTCGGCGCCCTCGGCAACGATCTCGACATCGTCGCCGTTGGGGGCGATGCAGTACGTGTCGGAGCCGTGGGCGTGACAGTCCGTGAAGGCAGTGGGGATGGCCGAGGCGACGGTGTTGGTGGGCGTGGTCATGACCTGGTACTCGGAGGTGCCCCACATGCAGAACCTGCGCGAACCTGTTAGCGGTTGGTCTTTCGGAGCCGGGCCGGCGTGGAGCTTACACGGTGGTTCCGTGGAGGTGGCAGTCGGACACGGCGGTCGGGGCGCCGGTCACGGCCGCTTCGGTGGTGTGGGCGTCCGTGTGGGTGGCCGTCGCGGCAGCGGCAGTGGAAGCCGCAGCATTAGCCGGGGCAATGAGGACCTCGCCATCGTCGTAGAAGCAGTATCTGGCATAAAGAATGAGAGAAGCGAACGCCAACAGGACGGCGAGGAGGCTTACGTGGCGGTGGCGTGGAGATGGCATCCTGTGTAGGAGCTGGGCAGCGCGCCTGACGGGGTGGTAGCGATTCTGTACTCAGCGGTGCCGGCCTTGCAGATCCTGTGAGGAGTGTGAGCGGCAATGAACGTTTTATATCAGAGGCGGAGATGAGGCCATCGAGGTACTCACTGGGTGGACGAGGTTACGGCACAGTCCGAGATGACTTCGGGAGCCTTGGCGGCAGTGGTGGTAGCCGCGGCCGCGGCAGTGGTGCTCGCGGCTGTCTGCCGTGCGACGAGGGAAGCGGAAGCGGTGCTCAGAAGAGCCGCAACGGCGGCAACGGCCGAAAACCTTGCCATGATGTCGTTGCGAAACCTTGGGCAGGGAAGACGGTAGGCGATGAGGACGACGGAAGGTGAAAGAGCCTGTGGCAAAGGACTAGGGGTCGTTGATGTCCGTGGTGCTGCAGAAGGCGTCGGGTTGCGGCTTATCGGTCCCCAGCCGGATGCTTTATGGGATAGAGGCCACGGGGATGAAGCGGCGATGATGCCGGAAGGTAGTTGGTGAGAACCTTGAGAGACGGGTGGCAGGTGAAGTGGCCGAGGAAAAAAGTATGCCTGGTGGGGAAGGCGCAGCGGCAATAGTACCGAAGAGGGAAGAGGGTATTCGGTGAGTAACGTTATTGGTAGGAACCAGTCTCTTTGGCCGGGGAGGAGGGAGGTGAAGGAGGAAAGAGGGAGTTTGGAAGGGATGTTCCAGTGTTGGTTGTTAGGTGGGATGGAACGAGAGAAGACGATGTTCGACAGACGACGGACTTGACGGGTGCGGCGAAAGAACGTGGGGGGGGGCATGCGGCTGGAAATCCCTGTCAGTCTAGGTCTCTTGCACACAAACGGAACACCATGTCGAGTATTTTTTTTTTTTTTGTCTCTGAATTTGTTCTCATAGCGGCAAGCGGTTTCCTCGTTACGCAAGGCGGTAGCGTCTCCGAGCCATGCCTGCCACTTGCCCTGCTGGTCGCATCCTGCCCCGACCCATAAGGTCCACGGGTGTTGTTTCCAGCGACTTCCCACAGCAAGAGCAAGAAAAAAACAGCGCGCCAATCACGGCCGGGGCGATTCCCGGGGATCTCTCGTAGCATAATCCATGACCATCAAAAAGAGTGGGAAAACGTGGGAAACGGGCAGGAAGGAAGAAAAGCATAAGACGACGAGGTCTCAATGCCAAGGCTGAGAGGACCCGTTGCCAAGGCTGCGAGAACCTGGATGGCCAGACCAGGGTCACCAGGCGGGCAGGTGCGGCTGCAAGTGAGAGCGAACGCTTTCAAGAGAGAGAAACGGCCAGAAACAAAAACAGCTGAGAGATGGCGCCTGCCCGCCGCCGTCTGTCGGAGGGTCCACTCTGATGCTCACCATTGGCCGGGAATGACGACCGACGGACTGGGGTGCAGCTAGCCCGCGTCCCCACATTCCCGTTCGACCAATGATGCCAGCCAGAGATATGGAATAAGAGAACCTTGATGGCCAGCCTCTGACCGCACCTGCTGCCCGCAACCTCAACCGCACCTCTCTCTCTTTCCTGCGTTCCTCAGTTCCTTCCATCCTCACTCTTGATTGTCCCGCAACCTTGATGGCCGCTTAAGTGGCAACCAGCTGCACGCCAAGACCCTCGACGGGCCAACGCACAGCGGCAATATCGTGAAAGAAAACTCGAAAGCAAGGTGCATCAGTCGAGTCCAGTGCCAAGACACACCATGGGAGACCGACCTGACCAACTGATGGCATCGCCGACGCCGGGCACTTTTGATATGCGGCGACCCTTTAGGCTCTGCGCGGTAGCGGCGAGCATTCCTGCGTGACACATTGAGACATGTCGACAATAGGAGTAAAGGTGCGGGTGGCTGATGGGATGGGTGGGTGAGGGTGAGAGTGAGACTTTGCCCCTACGCATGCAGCAGCAGAGCGCAGTGTGATCCGACTTACAGTGCTGGCCGCCATAACTCCCCGCCATAACTCCCCTCCAAGTACCTTCTCCAGCGCGAGATGTTGACGTTGATGAAACCTTGATAACCTCAATATCAGGGGCTTTCTGCAATGTCCAGCCCGGATGGCGTTCTCCGATGATGCACATACGTTGCAGCTACCTTAGCTCAGCTCTCACAGTTGCATTTTGACTTCCCGCCTGCTTCCCGCCTGCTGGCGAGCTTAACCAGTCTCCCGGGTCGCTCTTAGCGGGAATCTGCTCCCGTTCCGTGCGTTGTGGACGGTGAAGCTGGCGACGCACGGGGCAGAACCGTTGTGCTTTAGGACGAAGGTGAGACGGTGACAGCGGGAACTTTCAACGTTGTGGGGGTTAGTCTTGGAAACTTCAGCGGAGTCGAGGCAAGTCTCGTCATACTGAAGAAGAGAACGACCAAGAAGTTACTCTTGATATGCATTTCATGTACTTTCCAAGCGAAGACTTTGATGATCAAGTTGAATGTGCATTGAAAGTCTATGCTACAATATTACCCCTCTCCGTATTCTGGAGAGGAAAAGGAGAACTAAACGCCCGGGGCGTAAACCCTAGATCAACAATGGTTTATCACCGAATTTTTGATATCCCCGCGTGTCTCGTGCTTCCTAAAAAGCTGTTTTCCATCCCAAGTTCATGCTCGTTCCGCGTGTCGTAAGGTACATCATCACAACCCCTGAAGATGCTTAGAGGGCCATGAGAGCGGCAGCGATGGCAGCGGCACCGAAGCCAGCGCGAGCAGCACCGGCAGGGACAGCAGTAGTAGAGGGAGACGTGCTGTTGGCGGCGGTGGTGGCAGCAGCGCCGGTGGTGGCGGCAGGGGTGGTGGTAGCCTGGGCGCCAGTCTCGGCGGGACCATCGCAGTGCCTATCGACAAGGTCAGATACAACTCGAGAGCAAGATCAGCAGAAGCAAGGTGGTCGTACCAGTGGTCGCCGTGGGGCTCGCAGCCGACGCTAGCGGTGGGAGAAGGAGGCAGGGAACCAGTTCCAGAGGCGTGGTCGTCATCGTGGTCATCGTGGTCGTGGTCGTGGTCCTCGGCAGCGGAGGTGGTGGCCGCGGAGACGGAGGTGGTCAGGGTGGTACCAGCGGCGGCAGCGGTGGTCGCGCGGGAACCCTCGCAGTGCCACTAATCTCACAGGTCAGCAACGGTTCAAGCGCGGAAGGGAAAGGAACAACTCACGTGGTCACCGTGAGGCTCGCAGCCCCAGCTGGCGGTAGGAGAGGGAGCAAGGACGGCCTCGGAGCTGGCAGCGGCAGCGCCAGTCTCGCGGGGACCCTCGCAGTGCCCTGTAGAGTGGTTAGACAGACTTCGACACCACCTCCAAGGAATTGGGAAGAACCTACAGTGGTCACCGTGAGGCTCGCAGCCAACGCTCTCCGTAGGAGAGGGGGCCATGGTCTGGGCCATGGAGATGGCAGAGAAGCCGAGGATGGCGAGGATCTGGAAGGTCTTCATGTTGATGGTGTTGATGGTGTTTGGCGGGATCTCGGAATGGCTTCGTGGAGGACCGAAGGTGTGTACTTGTCAGAGAATCAACGAATGGATGCAAGCTGTGGCGTGGGGGAGGAAGAAACGGAGGGTTCGGCGGTGAGGTTGAGGTTGTGGGATATATACGCCCGGTCAAGTACCTAGTCACGCTGCCCAGTGAATACTTCCATGACCAAACAAAGGGTCCCGAAAAAGGTCGGAGCGATGCGCAAAAGATACAAAGGTACATGAATACCACATCACGTCTTGGCGAGAGGAAACGAGTCCATGGCGCATCCATGAACGAACACCACATTCACCGATCTCGCACCAAACAACTCCCTCAGCTCGCCAAGACACCATAGAGAAACATCAACTCCCACCCCAGCTGAGCACCACAGCGGTCGGCCTGTCAACTTGGCAGATGCGCAAAAGTGCCCTGTTTGCCACGATCAGAAGAAAAGACATCAACAGGGATGCCCTCGTTTTCCCCCACGAGCAAAGCTGGCGTGGTCGACGCACCCATGTCCATGTCCATGTCGAGGAGGGCGGGACGGGCCATCAAGGTCCTCAGACACCTCTCAGCTCACTACGCCCGATTCATCGCCCGCAGCTCACTCACATTTTTTCACTCACTCTCTCATTCGACGAGATCATCCGGCCAGTGAGACAACTGGCCGAGGTTCGCTCACTTGCATTGACTGGTTCACCCCGCTATACGACCGGAAGCCACACCGAGTGGGCAGGCGGAGGCCGGGGAGGAATCCTCGTCGTGGATGCACAATAGGAATTACAGACTTTTCATCCGGACTGGCTGGGTCCATTATGCCGCCTAGGAGCTTTTACCCTTCTTGTTTTCTCGAGGGAGGGGCTACTGTCGTATGGCTCGTCCCATATATCAAGCTACTTGGCCCGTCTCTCCTTTGTTCGACCGAGCTTTTCCGTCATTGTCTGCCAAGACGCCGGCCGGGACGAGGGCCTCGACACTCCCATGTGAATCCTCCTCCGTCTTCCCGCGGAGCCGGCGGCGGCGCAGCCTTGCCACCTCGGTCGACCTACTCGATTCGAACGGAGGAGGATGGGCTTGCTTGAACGCCTCATCAGCATCAAGGTTCTCGCAATCAAACTCGACACGAGGCAGTTGTCACACATTGGTTTGTTGGTTGGAAGCTATTGGTGATGATCAGCAAGCGTAGAAGGCCCTGGAGTCGACCCTCGAGGACGGAATCTTTGCGGCTATTCTCTTCGGATCTTTTTCTCGACTCTCGGCTCACCTTCCCTGAAGTCGACAGTGGATCAACTACTCAGCACTTGCTGTTGGGTCGTCGCGTTGCAAAAGTTCCACCGCAAAAGACCGTCGCGTATGGCCATCCTAGTTGTCAGTCGCCCGACCCTCAGCCGCTTCTGACGGATCCTTGGAGTATTTTCGACCCCAATCCTCTCGGCCAATGTTCTCGGGAAGTCGAGCCAAGATCTCCATGTGCAGCCGTCATGGCATCGGTCATTCTTTCTCGGCAATCCTGCCCCGAGACTCATGTGGCATGGGTAGATGGATTCGACACTCATTGGCATCATCGCATAGACTCATCCGACTGAGCAACTCCCGTCATCATCGCCGTAAGTCTCTTTCAGCCTTGCAACAAGGTGTACCTCGGCATTGGCTGTGTCTATCCACGTGGCCAACTCCCCTCTGCGATGGAGAAGTAGGGTAGGGGAGTTTGCAATACAGGCGCTCAACTGTAAGAACTCACGACTGAGTCCGACTTCCGCCGGACGAGGTAAGTCCACGTATCGTCTCGATAACATCGATACTGTGAATTTCGAATTACAGACTCACCCTATAGTTGATCTTTTGTGCTGCGCAAAACAGGTCATCCGGACAGGTGTTTGCAGGCGGTCTAAGAGTTTGTCAGGCCCGTGTCTCACGAGCATAGCGTTTCCCGCGGGGTTCATGCTCGCACAAATTACAGAGTTCACATCAACTACCACACCAGAACCAAGCTTCATATGTCCCCAAACAGTCTTCGAAACCTAGTCTATTTTGAACCTTGGAATGCATTCTCAGGACCACGTCTATTCTCTATCATGAAGGAATCCGTCGTCTACAACTCCGACTTCCACCCGCCCTCGGCCTCGAAAATCTTTCCCACTGCCTTGGACACCGCAAGCAGATGACGATCGTGGTATCGAGGAGCGACGAGCGACACACCCACAGGCATCCCGTTCGAGCCACCGAAACCGATCAAGTTGACGACAGGTACGTGAAGAGCCTTTCAACTCGTTAGCAAAACTCATCCCACTCCCGCAGCTGCGAGTTACTCACCGTCCAAGGCGCGTTGAAAGCCGCGCTCCCCGTGCTCCCAAGCCCCTCGGGCGCCTCATCCACCACACTCGGTACCAGCACGGCGTCGTACCTCCCAAGCATCCGGTCGACGATTGGCCGCGCGATGGCGATGTTGTCAAACGCTTCGACCTGCGCCTTGCGCGTGATCTTGTTCACGTTGTCCACGTGCCCGACGAGGAATTCGTGCAGCCGGTGCTTATCCGTCCGGTAATCGGGCAGGAAGTTCACCCTCCCCTCGCTGTGCAGCACCGTCGCATGCCACTTCGGCAGATCCGCCACCTCGGGACCGAACTCAATCTCCTTGACCTCGGCGCCGTGTGCCTTCAGCAACTCCGCCGCTTTTGCCATCGCATCCTTCGTCCCGGGCCCAGCCTGCGGCCACACCATCGTCTTCAGCAGCGCAAACTTCGCGCCCCGGACCTCGAAGCGCTCTGGCACAGGCTCATCGTCCTGAAGATCGAAGACATCAACCAGCAACTGCAGATCCTCAACGCTGCGCGCGAACAAGCCCAGTGTATCGAGGATGAGCGAGTAAATCTTCTGCCCCTCGCGGCTGATGGAGTTCCACGTCGGCTTAATTGCATAGATACCATTAAACGACGCCGGGCGGATTGTGCTGCCACCCGTCTGCGTGCCGAGACCGAGCGCGGCCTGGAAGTCGGCGACCGCGGCGCCGGAACCGGAGGATGAACCGCCGGGCGTGCGGGTCGTGCCTTTGGATGCGGCGTGCGGGTTTACCGTTTCGGGGCCCGCGACTGTGGCTGCGAACTCGGTTGTGGTTGTCTTGCCCAGGAGCAGGGCGCCGGCTTTGCGGAGCACGATGATCGATGCGGCGTCGACCTGCGGCGCGTCGTCTTTGTATATCACAGAGCCATGCTGCGTGGGCATATCTGCAGTGACGCAATGTCAGTAATTTTTCCAGAACCATGACCGGCGGATTGAAATCACTCACCCTTGGTGTAGATAACGTCCTTGACGGCGACCGAGACACCGTGCAGCGGCCCGCGCTGCTCCGGCGGGATCGCATCCAACTTCTTCGCCTGCTCAATCACCTGCTCCGGGTTGATGTATTCCCAAGCCTTGACGACGGGGTCCCGCTTCTCGATGTGGGAGAGCAGCGAGCGGGCGTACTGCTCCACGGTCAACCTGCCGGCCCCGATCTCGGCCTTGACCTGGGAGGCCGTCAGTCTGTACGGCTCGACGACCGTCATTATGAATATGGTTCCGGGGCGCGATTGGGGAGCGCAAGATGTGCGAATGGCGATTGCGCGAGGTTGCTATCGACGGGTGTGAGTTGGTGAGACTCAAAGGGACGTCCGAGTCAAGCGTGGCGGGGGTTTCGGACGTTAAAAGCGGGTGTCTGAGCGATTTGGCCGTGTGCGCCGGGCCGATGTTCGGTAGGTCGGGTGCGGAGATGCCGAGCACAACGCGAATTGGGCTAGAAAGCAATTAAGTCCCGAGTGAATGGCCCCAAATGTTCAAAGAAGGGCGCAGATCGCAGGATATAAACAACCAAAGAGGACAGTTTTCGCCCCTCGACTCAACCCCGCTGCATGCCGTTATCGCCGAGTTTCAAACCCGTGGTTTCGGCTGGCTTTCCCCGCATATCAGACACAACGTCGGGTTGCCTCCCCCCTGACCACCACAGGTGTTGTGCGAGTGTGCGATCGGTAAATTTGGGCCGAATGGGACGCGGCCAACCTCCCGATGCATCGGTCTGTAAGGGGGATGATAAGCCGAGGGGGCGGGTCCACCGAATTACGCAACTGATTGACGCCGGTGAGGATGGCGGGGATAACCTCATTGCCGGGAGCGGAGGGGACGATGGCAGCATGTGTAGAGATGCGTAAACCACTAGATTGTGGAGTCTGGATTTGAAAACTCGGAATCATGGTGACAGATCTCGTGGACATAGCCAATCTATTATCGAGATATTGATACTCCCACAGCATTCTGCTTTACTAATTACGCTGGGTATTATGAGATATCCTCAACCAGCCTCCAAGAATCTAAGCATCCATCTTCTGCGCCTTCTCGCTGGCCTGCACCTCCTCGCCCTGCAACGACGCCGGTGCATAAATCTCCCCCTCCCTCTCCCCCTCAAAGAACCCGTCCCGGCCCTCCTTCGCCAGCCACTCAAACTCCATCGGCGCGTCCTCGCAGCCCGCCGGGAACACCTTCA
Organism: Colletotrichum plurivorum; assembly: GCA_014235945.1. Taxonomy (NCBI): domain Eukaryota; kingdom Fungi; phylum Ascomycota; class Sordariomycetes; order Glomerellales; family Glomerellaceae; genus Colletotrichum; species Colletotrichum plurivorum. The sequence continues at coordinate 12,967 of WIGO01000178.1, forward strand.
CCTTGAACACCTGGATGAGACCCACGTAGATGATGGCCGAGGTGCTGAAAGTCAGCACCCAGCCCATCATGTACATGTTCTTGGCCACCTGGCCGACGCTCTGCGGCTGGTACTGGCCCACGAGTCCCGGGAGGCCCAGCGCCGTGCCGCCGATCCAAGCGCACACGCCGACCCAGTTGATGCCGGACTTGAACCAGTAGAGGCCTTCTTTGGAGCCCTTGTAGAGGGAGGGGACGTGGACGTTGCCTTTGCGGGCGACGATGTAGTCGAAGATGATGATCTGAGATGGTCAGTTGCCATGGTCTTTCGAAGGGGCGGTTGGGGAGCTTACCGCGCAGAGAGGAGCCATGAAGATATTGTAGCTGCCCAAGAACGAAAGGAACGCCGACGCATTCGCGATCAGTTTCCAAGGCAGAACCACAATGCCCAGAATGGCGCAGATGATCTGGCCCCGCCGGATGGTGAGATACTTCGGAAACAAACCCGTCATATCCGCCCCAAACGGGATCGAGTTGGCCCCAAAGTTGGTCGCAAACATGCTGAAAATGAAACTAAACGACACAAAAAAAACTCCCGCCCTCGCGGCAGGGGTCCAGTAATGATCCAAAATTGCATCAAGCAGATCCCAGAGATTCCAGTACGCCTCCCCCCACTTCCCCTGCAGCGACGTCGTCGACGCCAAACCCAGGAAGAACACGAGCACCTTTGCGAAGAACACGCACGCGCCCTGGAGCCAGCCGGCGTCCCGCGGGTGGCGGCAGTACCGCGCGAGGTCGGGCTGGTTGACCAGCATCGGCGAGAGGGAGCCCATGATGACGTTAACGCCGGACATGACGGCCCACCCGAGGGGCGTGCGCTCCGCGACGGCGGCGCCCGCGGCGGAGGCGGCGTCCATGTTGGAGATGCCCGCGCCGTTGGCCATGCACCAGCCGAAGAGGCCGAAGCAGGCGAAGGGCATTATGAAGCCTTTTATGGTGAAGATGTAGTGGATGTGCGTTGGGTGGACCCATGTCTTGGGGGAGGTTAGCATCCATTGCAGTTGTTGAGATGTTGCTGGTTAGACTTACGAAGGGAAACTCGACGAGCCAGACGATGAAGAAGGCTAGGAGTTGCTTGGAGGTTACGTCGGCGCCTTCTGGGAGGGCGTTGGCGAAGTTGTGCCAGCTGCTTCCGAAGACGCACCGGAAGCATACCGAGAGCAGGTTGGCGCCATAGTAAGTTTGGATGCCATACCAGATGATGCACACGATGGCGCGGATGAAGACGAAGAAGTAGGAGCCGTACATGCCCATTACCGATCTTGCTAGGACGGGGCTGGGTTAGGCGTTAGCGGCTGAGAGTCTCTCTCGAAAGGAGCCAACTTACTATCCCAAGTGATACATAACACCCGGTCTCGCCATTCCCGTGACAATGAAGGCGGAGATGAGAGCTCCGAGAATGCAGGAGATGAAGGCTTGCTGCCATGTCTGCCGCATGTTAGACTCCGTACCTCCAAAAACACAGGGAAAACGCACCAAACCGACGGCAACCAACGAGGATGCGACATTCCACCCAGTCGTCCCGAACATGTTGGAAAACCAGTACAGCGGTAGGTTGTACCACGTCCACGTCCGCTGCTCCGGCGGCGTCGGCTCGAGGTCCTTGTTGGACCACCGCGAGTCGCCGATGCGGGTCTGGCCCTCGGGCGCCTCCGGGGCCTTGATCCAGTCCTTGAAGGTTTCGCCGGACTGGAACGGCGCGGCCATCTCGGCTCTGCTGGGCATGCTGAAGCGGGCCATGTCGTTGATGGTCGCAGGTTGTGACGAGCTATGCTGCAGGATCGATCAAGAACCGTAGGAAACTTTCTCATCAAAGCCGGCGATGTGGTTCATTTGAACCTCATCGCCCATGCCGTCACTGATACCAGCATCTCGGCATCTGAGCGACTCACCAATAGACACTACGAGCCCCTGCCATCGGACCCTGCTATCGGCCGCTTTTCAACCGATAGGGTCGCGTCGCCACGCGGGACGATGGACTGACGGATGCCACTGCTCCTGATAAGAATTGTAGGGCGCATGCGGAGACGGTGCTTGGCGATGATGACGGCTGGGGACTCGGGGGTGTGGGATGCTCCACTGAGATAAGCCGGCATGCCGTCGTCGGTCTTATCTGCGATGCGCGCTCTGGTGTCCCGACTTGGAATCGATGGGCTGTCGGTTGGAAACTACCGACATTCGCATCTTCCGGGGTTGGGTTTGGTTCACGGGGATAAGATGCAAGCAGGGGAGTGGACGGTCACTCGATTGGATACCAAGTGCAGAGCCAGCATATGTCTATTTAGGTTTACTGCTCGAGACTTAAGTCTACGTTCTAACAGAGTTGACACGCAGCTCAAAGGCATAGCATCCGGGGTCTTATGCGCTAGATGGTTATAAGATTGCCGACCTATGCTAGGCCTGCACTGCTGCAGCGTAGCTAGACAGACTCATACTCGAGTCCCTAACAAAGCCAGGAACCAGAGCTCAGTATGCATAGTAGAGTACGTTCTCGTTCTCCGACTGTCGAATCTTCTTGTTCTCGCGCTTCAGCCAGATACGCATCGCCCACGCCCCGGCTGCCGTTGCCACGCTGAGGGCGGCGCTGGTCGACATCGCCATCACGTATCGCGGCTCGTCGGTCTTGGGCCACTGCAATGAATGTGGTCAACAAGGTCAAAATCTCGCTTTGGATAAGGGCCGTTCATACCATATAGGGCGTCCAGATGAAGCTCGACACGGCGATGCAGTTGACGATGGCCAGCGCTGAGGCCTTCTTCTCCTTTGTCTGGGAGCACGTCGCTGAAACCCATGCGAGGATGACCGAGTTGACTGCATAGGTGCCGATGGAGAAGACGCACATAGCGACTTTGAGTCGTTAGTTCGTGCCACAAACGTGAGGGGATATGTCAAGACCTACAATATCGAGCGCCGGTATTCAGCGTGGCGCATCCGAGGATGAAGCCGAAGACAGCAACGGACTTTGCGATCGTGATATGCCTAGCCAACATCGTTAGCACGCTCAATCGAGAGATTTTTCAATCCGAGTAACTCACCAAGTCCTCTCGTTGAACTTGCCCGACGACCAAGACCACGCAATCGAGATGATACCAGCAATGAGGTAAGGCGGGCACGTCAGTACAAGCGTGATAGTCTCGTTAAACCCGAGGGTCTGCACAGCTGTGGGGAAAAAGTTCTTGAACCCGTTGGCACCGAGGTGGAAATGCTGCATCGCCGTGAACAGCCACACCTTAGGGTCCCGGGCGGCTTCGAGTAGGCCGCTCCATGTCGTTGTCTGGCCCGTGTTTCCGACCGTGTCGCGGAGGATGCGCTCGTTGGCGAGGATCCTCTCCTCAGGCGTGAGCCAGCGGGTGGTAAGGGGTTCGTCGGGGAGGATGAAGAACGCTACGATGGCGACGACGAGGGTTACGACGCCTTGGATGATGAAGAGCCAGCGCCAGCCTGCGATGCCGGCCTGTATGAAGGGTATTAGTAAGTTGCGAGACTTGGTTGGAATCGAGATGCATACCGCGCCGTCCATCTGGAAGATGCCCAGGGCAATCAGTCCCGCAAAAGCCGTGGCGAGAATATTACCAGTGTAAAGGATCGAGATGCGAGTGGCCAGCTCCTTGCGCGTGTAAAACGTTGCCAGCACGTACAGAGCTCCCGGGTAGTACGGGGCCTCAGTGATGCCGAGGAAGAAGCGCGTGAGGAGCAGCCCAGTGTAGTCCTTCGCCACGGCCGTGAGACCGCTGATGATGGCCCAGACGGCCATGCAGGAGCCCATCCACCAGCTGGGCCGGACCCGCGTGACTACCATGTTGGCGGGGATGCCGACGATGACGTATCCGGCGAAGAGGATGGCGACGCAGGTCTGGTATTGGGTTGGGGTCAGGTTGAGGTCTTCTTCGAGGGTGTTGAGTCTGGCGAGGGCGATGGCGTTTCGGTCCTGGTTGAGTTGGTGCGTGAGTTGTGGTGATATGAGATAGGACCCAGGGATGAGTTGCTCTTACAAGGTAGTTTAACCAGTACTGAAGCGCTGGTTAGAGTATTGATACCACGAGAATTTGACCGTCCGACTCACCATCAGCCACAAGCTGGTCACTTGTCAGTAATTCGCTTTGTAAACGGCTTAAAGCAGTCCATGGACGTGCGCTTCACTTACATCGGCATGATCCACCAGTCGAGCTTCCTCACGAGAGCGATCTCGCGAGGGTCGAGCTTCTCGTGCGCTCCGGAGTAATCGCGCACTGCCACATCAACTTTCAGCGTGCTCTCCACCTCCTGTAGAACTCCGGGGAGATTATCATCCTTCTCGGCCTTTCGGTCCTTCGCAAAGGGAGCCATGTTGGGAGCGGGGGGGCTTCTGGGCGGGTCTCGTGAGATGTTTGAAGAATATGACGATGCATCAGCAATCACTACCAAACACACCGTCCCGACGCGCTTTTATATCCCCAGTATCCTTCTCTCGTTAGGGCACTCTCCAAGGTAATCATTACGGAAATCTCAAATCCGCCGGGCGTACTACTAGGTGCCGAACCTCGCAGCGAACCCCCCCTCCCCCGCACCGCCAAGTTGACGTGCCAAGCTTTGAGACTAATGGCGTCCTTGGTATCGATCCTTATTCGCGGAAACGATGATGTGCTCGAGTTTGGCACCGCCGTAACTGGCGGAGCGTCCGCAGCATCGCGAAGCTAGTCGGTGAGAATCTGGGCAACGTCTGGGAGTGCAAAGGCTGGGCATGAGGGGTAAGCCCTGGGCATCATGGGTCACCGGGGCATAGAAGCGCAAACGGTTGGTGGGATGCCAAGAGGTGGTGATGACGGTGGCGGATGCTTGGGTAAATAAGCATTCGGGCCTACCGTTGGGGCTTCTAGACCAGATTAGTGCCTTGCCTTAAATGGAGTTCATCCGACGTTTGTGGTGGTTGCCTCGAAGCATGAGGTTGAAGATGGTGTATTTTGGGTATATAACATTCATGCTGATTCGAGTTACCGTCGACCGTCTAGCTAGCCGCCATAAGCGCCTGCAGGCGCCTAAGAACTTCGTCCTCGCCAGGATAGTCCGGGCCCTTGATAGAATCGTACGCCGGTAGGAGGACAGACTCGTCAATCTCCTTGTACTTTCCGAGCTGCACGTGAATGACGTTCCCGTTGCGTGTCGAGTCAGCCATCAAGAACGCTGCGGCGCGGGCGACGGACTCAGCGGGCTGGATCTCGACCCCGATCGCGTCCATCGCGGCTCTCAGGTTGGGCAGGACGTTGCTGTCCGTCCACGTGGGCGCCAGGATGTTAACTCTGATCGGCAGGCCGGCCGACTCGATGAGCGGAATGAGGCCTCTGCCGAAGCCGAGGACTGCGTGCTTCGCCGTTGCTGCAAATCGACGTCAGCATACAGGGAAGTCAACAGCATGTACAGGGTGACTTACTGTAGTCCACAGCGCGGAGCCGCTGCAGACCCGTGGTCGAGCCGTTGATGACGATACTGCCGCCCTCTTCCTGCTTTCTCATGTGGTACATCGCAAGTGTGGCAGTGTGCATGACACCCTTAAGACTCACGTCAAGCAGCGCATGAGACGGCTCATTGAGGTCGCCGTTCTCGTCCAGCTCCGTGGAGAGGTAGTCGGTGCGAGGGCCGAGGCCGGCGTTGGCGAAGACGTGGTCAACCCGGCCGTGGATCGCAACGGCCTTCTTGAACAGCGCGACTTGGTCGGCCCAGACGGTCACGTCGGTCTGGACGAAGTCGTATGAGCCCTCTGGCTGCTCGGCGGGGGGCTGGAGGTCTGCGTTGACGACGGCGGCGCCCTGAGACAGCAGCTTCGAGACCGTCGCGAGGCCGATGCCCGACGAGCCGCCCGTGACGATGGCGACTTTGCCCTTGAGACCTGCGAGGTCGGCGTCTTTGATCTCAAATTCCGCCATGGTTGGTATGTGAAGATCCCTGGATTCTTCAGCGGCAAGAAAGCGGGAGGTTCCTTGGCAAAAGACCCTGTGGTGAGATAAATCTCTGGCTCCCTTCCCGCCATTCCCTTAGAATAGCTCATCAGCCGCTTGACCCGCAGAGTGAAACCTCACGACAGGGTTTAGTGACGTGTCGGTCGGCAAATGGCACTGGCGCCGGCAATGGAGCTCCATGCGGAGTAGTCTGGATCCCTTCGAAGCCAGAGTAATGAAGAGAAAGCGCAAGGTCTTCTCGGAGGTGCCCACGGACCTGCATTAGCTCGGGTTGCTGTAAGCACTACGAACCGAGGACAAAGTGCTTGGTTCTGGCGAGCCACTTTCTGCGTGATTTTCATCCATACAGAGACAAGATACCGAAGTGTGGTGTGGATGTGGATGGGTAACTCGGACTCAGGCGAGCAGTTCCACTTTAGATCGCTCTCACCATCTCAACGCGTGGTCTGGATCCGTAAAGTGGGATCTGAAAGCCCCGACAAACCACAATTGACGATTACGAATACAACGAGTTGTAAACAGTTGTCATGACACAACAAGGGTTTTCGGAGTAGACATCGATGGCGAGTTTTCGATGACAAGGTGTCGATGGCGGTATTAGAGGACGAAGCTCTGGTACCGAGACTTGCATCGCTGGCCGGCCTCTGAAACTCACGGACGCAAATAGAACACTCAAAGTCGCAGGATGACCGTTCTAGCATATTTTGGACCAAAGACTGCCTAATTCTAGATCACTGCGAGAACTGGACAAGACAGCTGCAGAGGAGTTGGTGAATAAAGGAACACAGTCCAAGGAGAGACGGTGGAGAGAAGAACGACAGAGAGAAGAGTAAGAATAGCAACATAAAACTCGAGACTTAAGAGCGAGTTGAAAGAACCCACAATGAGTATTCCCCAACTGGAAACGATGGAGATTTGGAACGGAAGAGAGGGGCAGGTAGTGCACAGCGGGTTCCGAAATCCACACTATCACTATATAATCCCAGCAAACCCATAAAACCACCACATACGACCATACCCATTGGAAAACTCGGGATCCCGTCCGCTCTCCCATAGATAAGCCAATGAGGGCCGGATCAGTAGTTGGGTCGGTGACGACCAGCGAATACCTGGTGTTGTATGTTTTTTGATTTTTGGTCAGGATGGAAGAACCGAATGATTATGGCGTTTGGAATGCACTTGAGGCTACGAATGCACCTAGCAGATATGCAGCTATGCGTGCAGATGGGTTATGCAACTATGCAGCGCGTGCAGCAAATAAGCTTGCGCACGTCCACTAACCCAGCCCCCGAGCTTGGCTTCGCGACTGGGACACCTGCCGCAGCAAACCATACGCCGCCTCTTCCAGCTCGACACTGCTCGACGACACCTGCTTGCCGATCCCTTCGCCGTGCCCGGACTAGGTCCTTTCGACGGCTGTATTTCAGCTCTCTTCATTCACCAAACGAACTATCGACATGGCCAGGCGTTGTGATTGTGCCCAGCATTCAGCCACAGCACATTTTTAGGCCGAGGGATCATCCCCGCCAACGAGATTACGACCAGTTCTTTCCCACGATGCGACAGATTTCCCAGCCCTCTCTCTGTACGATAGACCACATCTGACGACGCTTTCTGCCGCCGACTTCCGAATTCAGACGGCGAAACTCGAAAAGTACTGCATCTACATTCTCCGTCGAGTCCAGTAGGCGTTCCTGCCGCGTTCCCGCCACCCGCACGCTCGCCTAAGACATTCTGCCACATTCAAAGACTCGAAAGCGATCATTCCCTCCACAGCGACGACCTACGAGCTACGACCATGAATTAACGCACAAGAACTCGATCGCGTCATCGTCTCGAAGCTGGCGCAGCTTCCCGTCTATATTGCGACATTTCCACCGAGCGAAGTCGATTGTCCCGATCAGATCTGCGACCGAGATAGCTGCCGAAGCTCAAGGAGCACAGAAGACTCGCTCGTGAATCGATACCACAATTACTCGAGTCCTCAGACACACCACCAAAGCTCCCAAACCTACCACAATGGCCCTTTCACCCGAACAAGCCGCCCACATCAACCGGCAGGCGCGGCGCAGAGCCGAACGAGCCGCGGCGGAGATGTCCTTCCGCAATGTCAGCTCAGAAGATTACTTGAGGAAACTACGCGCAAAACGTCGCCCGTCGAGGCCGTTCGAGATGGGAGAAATACCAGCTGCGGTGGAGATCGAGGACGACGAGCCGGTCCCTCCGCCACGCCAATCAACTCGGGCGTCGACTGCTTCACGGCCAGCGCCCAAACCGCGTGCCGCTGTTACCGGCGGGTCGATACGAGGACACAACAAAACCTACAGGGCGCCGACGCCAACAAGGGCGCGAGAGGCTACCAAAAGCCCCAAACCGACGAGGTCGTCTATGAGGGCGAGCGTTAGGTCGCCGGTGCCGTCGAGAGAGCAGACGAGAAGCCAGCACGACCTGCTCAAGACAACCCAGCAATCCTCGACCACAACGCTGGGCTCCATCAAGTCGAGGAGACGATCCATCCTATCGCCATCGAGGCTAAGCTTCCGTGCGAAGACTCCGAGCAAACCCCTTCGCAGAGCAGCATCGGCTGCCGCCATATCCTCCAAGACGAAACCTGTCAAAGACGAAACATTACGGCCGAATGAGTCGATGAAACACACCCGCAGTCAGTCGGCCCAGAGCCCAATAATCTCCTCGGAGCCCCCGGGTCCGAAAGTCGGCTTGACGAAGAGAAGCTCCCTGCGCTCGTTGAAGGATAAGATCCGGAGAGTGGCCAGCGCCTTCGAGCTGCGATCCGACAAGGCCGAGGGAGAGGGAGGCAGCGGCGTTTCCCTGAAGCACAACAATTCCACGAGAAGTTTACTGCGGTACTCGGGTACACGGCTCCGCCGGCGACAGCTCGACACGGTAGACGAAGAAGCTTGACGATGCTGAAGCAAGGCACGATGCGATGATTTAGAACCCACGATGCTACAATGACGACCACGGCGGTCCCGACAGCTTATGAGCACCACGAATAGAATATGGCGCTCCCTGATCTTGACTGCAGGAGATGTTTCACGAGCTTGAAGTCTATGTTGGATATTGGATCTTGCGCTTGTATACTGAACATGCCTCAAATACCAAGATACCCTGTTCACTGCATCCTCTTTGCCGAGTAACCAGTTCCTCATGCCTTTGCCTTTTCCTGAAACTGAGGCGAGAAAGGGTAGTCGATGTAGCCCGTCGGCAGCTTCGGCGTGTAAAAGTACGTCCGCTCATACTTCTCCAGCTCGATGCCCTCCCGAATGCGGAAGACGAGGTCTGGATTGGAGATGAAGTACCGACCAAAGACGATGCCGACGTCATACTTCTTATACGTCTCGTCCACCGCGGTAGCCGCCGACCGCGCGTCCAGGCCGCCCGCGATCAGCACAGGGCTCACGTTGTCCCACAGCTCGACCAGCCACCGCACCGTCCGCTCTCCTCCGGTGTCCGTGTCGTCGTTGCCGCTGATCCGGGCCTCGATGAGATGTAGATACGCCAGCCCCATGGGCTTCAGCTGCTCTGTGAGGTACCGGAACGTCGGGTCCGGATCGTCCATGAGCATGCCCTGGAAGTCGCTGTACGGGCTCAGCCGGACGGCCGTTCTGTCGGCTCCGACGGCCTCGGCAACGGCCTTGGTCACCTCGAGGTGGAAGCGTGCCCGCTTTTCGATGCTTCCGCCCCAAGCGTCGGTGCGTTTGTTGCAGGTGTCCTGGAGGAACTGGTCCGGCAGATAGCCGTTAGCGCCATGGATCTCGACGCCGTCGAAGCCGGCGGCGATGGCGTTCCGGGCGGCTTGAGCGTAGTCCCGGATTGTTTGCAGGATGTCCTCCTCGCTTAGTTCTACCGGCGTTGGTGTGTCTTCGCCGATGGGGACCGCGCTGGCCGACTCGAGCTTCAGGCCTAGAGGGTCTAGGACGTCGACGCGGCCGCCGCGACCGAGATGCCAGAGCTGGCAGTAGATGAAGGAGCCCTTTGCGTGCACGGCGTCGGTCACCTCTTTCCACCCGGCGATGTGAGCGTCGGTCCAGATGCCGGGCACGTTGTGACGACCGGCGCTGCGGAAGGAGATCAGGGTGCCCTCAGATATAAGCAGCGTTCCCGGGACGCAAGCCCTCTGCTCGTAGTACTCTGAAACCGATGTTAGTTGATATGGTGTACATTCAGTTTTTTCGGCTTTCACCCACCCTTCATCATCGGCGTCGGCGTCCAGTCGTCCTCGGCCCGGTACCGTGTCAGCGGGGCCAGCGCTAGCCGGTGGCCGAGTTGCAGAGGCCCGACCTTCAACGGCGAGAAGAGTTTCGACATGATGGCGTCTTTTGCTAGTCGGACAGTATAACAGGAGAGACTCAAGAGACGTCTAGTTAAGCATGGTGCAGTGTCAGAGTTAAAGCCATCCCAACACCGATGTCGCCATCGTTTTCATCCTCCGCACTAATACTGCGCCGTAGGGCGCGCTATTCCGGGGGATCACTCCCCGCAGCTTGCCGATGGAGGCCGCCGGGAAGCCCCCCGTTCTGTGTGTAATCGCCGTCTGAACTGTTTGAATTGAGTTCAACACCATAACTGAAAGTCGACGACATGGACTCACGCCCTAGCTGTAAACTGGCCATATCATCAGCATCGCAGCGAATACATCTACGGGGCCAAACTCCCCGGAAGACCAAGGACAACCGCCCCAGTCCGCTGAAACTGGCGCTGACGCTTGTCGGCTCAAAAGTTGCCGACAAAGAGACCGGGCCGCCTGCGATCGGCAAAAGAGACCTACCAATCCGCATCCCTGGCAGTGCCGACACATCCATCAGTGGACCGACCTCCTCTCGCTCCAGGGCGCTCACCTCCTTCACAAAGAGCTCTGGCTGCTGTTGACGCAATGGATTGCTGTAAGCCGTTAGGAACGCCTGCGCCGATTATGCGGGAGAGGATATCCGGCGATTCGGCACCGATGGCGGCATCTTGGATCCGAGTTTGTTTCCGATCTTGCTCATTTTTTTTCTTGGAATCAAAGTCGAGAACTTGAGTTTTCTAGATTGTCACTGCTAGAGAATATCGCGACATGTCAACATGAAGGACGAAGCGCCGGCCAATGGCACCCTCAACTTAACAGACGACGCCGTACGGACGCGCGCCGACACGACCACGAGCGATGAGAGCAACACACCCGCTGCAACAGAGCAGCCCAAAGATGACAGCGACGCGGAGAGCATAGGCGGGCAGCGGAACACCATGTCGCGGAAGCGCATGCTGCTGGCCTTCTCTGCGCTTTCTGTCTGCTTGTTCGTCTCCTTCATCGACCAGACGAGCGTTTCTACGGCGGTCCCTGCAATCGCGGGCGACCTCGGCACGGGGACTGCGACATCGTGGATCGGGACGTCGTTTCTGATTGCGTCGACTGCGTTCCAGCTCATCAACGGCCGGCTTTCGGACATCTTTGGGAGGAAGAACCTGCTCATGGTGTGCCTGGTGCTCATGGCCGTCGGCGACGTGTTGTGCGGATTCTCCAAGACTAAGGAGCAGCTGTTTGCGTTCCGTGCGATTGCGGGTATTGGTGGTGGGGGGATTAACAGCATCGTCATGATTATCGTCAGCGATATTACGACGCTGGAGAACCGGGGGAAATACCAGGGTGAGCCGAACTGCAAACATCTCTCCGAGTCATACAAAATACTGATGAGATACATGCAGGCGTACTCGGAGCCGTCCTGGCCCTCGCAAACGGAGTCGGCCCCTTCGTCGGCGGCGCAGTCGTCCAAGAATCGACATGGCGCTGGGTGTTCTGGATGGTCCCCATCATCAGCGCCCCCGCCGCCGTCACGATCCTCTTCTGCCTGCCCCTCAAGCACCGCCCGGGCAACTACGCCGACAAGATGAAGAAGATCGACTACGGCGGCATCGCGCTGAACATGGCCTCCGTCCTGCTGCTCCTCATCCCGCTATCAGGCGGCGGCGTGACGTACCCGTGGTCCTCACCCTTTGTCATCGCGACCGTCACCGTGGGAGCGGTGGTTGGTGTGTTGTTCGTGCTGTTTGAGTGGAAGCTTGCGAGGCTGCCCATCATGCCGCTGCGCTTGTTCCAGGCGCCGCATTGCAGTCATCTGTATGGCCAGACGTTCCTCATGGGCCAGGCGTATTTCGGGAATTTGTTCTATCTGCCGATTTACTTCCAGTCCGTCCTGCGGTACTCGCCGCTTGTCGCCGGCGCGCTTATCTTACCGGTTGTCATATCGACCTCGATACTGTCCATCCTGTCGGGGCAGTACATGCTCCGCGTGGGGCGGTACATGCCCTGCATCCTCGTGGGCTTCTTCCTCTGGACGCTCGGCAACGGGCTTACGATCTTGCTCGACCGGAACACGGGACTTGGCGAGCTCGTCCCGATTTTGATTGTTGTCGGATCCGGGATCGGGTTGACGCTGCAGCCGACGCTGGTGGGCATGTATGCTAACTCGCGCAGCGAGGACCGCGCTGTTACGACGGGCTTGCGGAACTTTGTACGGACCATCGGCGGAGCCTTTGGGCTCGTCGTTTCCGGGGTGATCTTGTCGAATACGCTGCGTCAGGACTTGAGTGGTCGGGACTTTGTTTCTGACGCTGTCATTGCGGAGCTCACGAGTTCGACGTACACGCTGGATTCCAAGGGGTTCTCTTCCGAGGAGAGGGCGGAGATTCTGGCTGCGTATATGAGGGGCCTACGGTACATCTTTGTTTACTACGTCGTCTGCACCGGCTTGAGTCTCATACTGACGCTGGGCGTTGGGAACACGGGGCTCAAGGCGAAGAAGCCGGAGCCGGTGGAGGAGGCCTTGACCGTTCGGGATGGCCAGGAGGTCGAGGCTGGCGATAGGAACGAAAAGAAGGAGGGGAACTGAGGATCTGATCATCAAAAGGGTGCATTTACTGGAGCATTCTAGCATTGGTTCTAGCATTAGAGGCGTTGAATGGACTGGCATTGAAACCAAGACTAATCGATACTATCCACGCATTAACAACATCTCACATTACACTGCTGCCGGCATTCCCTCGCATCGCTCATTGCGAGCGCTATTCAGAACTCTGAACGATTCCGCAACACGGCTTCAATTCATTCCTCTCTGCCCCATGTCACCACGAATTCACTGCCCATGGAATGTCACGATCCGTCCGGGCATGACATCAACCCGCGTTCCCCCCTCACCCCAAGAACTCTCTTATCTGACCGGCAAGCACACCGACCCCACCATCGGGTCTCCGATCAGGTCTTATCACTAACATTCCAATTCCTCCATGGGGGAAAAGTCTCCGATCTCCAACGGTTCGTTTGAACCCGATGTGTCCCTTTTCCCCTGTCGTGCGGTACCAAAGAACCTCCAACAGCTATAATCCCTGTCCGATCCCTGTTCGTGCTTTCCAGACCCCGAAAACTACTGCGATAACGAGCTGTTACCTCGAACGTATCCGTACTGTGCCCCTCCAACGGTGTGATAGCTATGGCGGGGTTGCATACGCACAGAATACACGGCAGATAGGGCGCGACGCGAACGACGTCCAGTGGATGGATGCAATTTGTACCACCAAGAAATGAAGCCGACCGGGTGACACGACCCGACGAGCGGGTGGCGGGGGGAATTGAAGAGGGGGGAAAGGGGAGGTATTTCAACCTGGTCGAAGAATTTCAATTCACAAAGTCGCGGCGCTCGAACGAACGGACTATTGCCACGACTCGTTGACATCATCGCCACCACCAATCGTCACTCTTTGTCTACTCTCAACCACACTTCTCTCTCTTCATTGACTCAACTCGACCGCAGCAAACATGCCCGAGGTCTACCACGCGCACCCCGACTACGGCTTCGACCGCGACTACAAGGGCTACGGCGAAAAGGGCCTCGCCTGTCCCTGGCCCAACGACGCCAAGATCGCAGTCTCGTTCGTCATCAACTATGAAGAGGTCCGTTCGCGACTCACCCACTCACCTCTCACATTCCACCATTGCTAACACTCCCCAAGGGCGGCGAACGATCCGTCCTAACGGGCGACGGCGTCTCCGAGACCAACCTCCGCGAGAACCCCATGGGCGGGCCCCGCATCAACGAGCGCAACTACAACGTCGAGTCGGAGTACGAGTACGGCTCGCGCGCGGGCTTCTGGCGCCTCTTCCGGCTCTTCAACTCCCGCAACATGAAGTTCACGCTCTACGCCGTCGCCCAGGCCGTCGAGCAGCAGCCCGAGGTCGCGGCGCGCTGCGTCGAGGAGGGCCACGACGTCGCCTCGCACGCGTACCGCTGGGTCGACTACCACGACTTCTCGGTCGAGAAGGAGAAGGAGTACATCCGGAAGGGCATCGAGAGCCTGAAGAAGCTGACGGGCTACGCACCGAGGGGTTGGTACTACGGCCGTCCCTCGCCGCAGAGCCGCGCGCTGGTGCCGCAGGTGTATGAGGAGATGGGGGAGGAGCTTGTGTGGGCGAGCGATACGTACGCTGATGACGTGCCGTACTGGATTGACTTGCCTGCGGAGCGCGCGCTTGGGGAGGACGAGGCGAAGGGGTGCTTGATGGTGCCGTACAGCTACGACTGCAACGACTTCAAGTTCCACGTCACGGGGTCTGGGTTCCGCGACCCGGATGGGTTCTATTCGCACCTGAAGAATGCGTTCGACGTGCTGTACGAGGAGGGTCAGGAGGGTATGCCGAAGATGATGACCATTGGGTTGCACTGCCGCATCATCGGCCGGCCGGGGAGGTTCGGCGCGCTGAGGGACTTTGTGGACTACATTGCGAAGAAGGAGGGCGTCTGGGTCGCGACGAGGACCGAGATTGCCGAGGCGTTCAAGGAGAAATATCCTTACAAGAAGGGCCAGTTGGCGTAGATAGTACTCGGAGCAAAAGAGAAGCGATTCGTAGTTGTCTTTTGGGTCAAATGGCAAAAGATATGATCAGTGGGAGGCTTGAACTCCCGACCTTGGCATTACTTGATATTCCAGGTGAAGTATTAGTACCACGCTCTAACCAACTGAGCTAACCGACCGATTTGAATGACTAATCAGTTGTTGACGAGAGCGCCACTTTCGTAGCTGATGATGCGAGGGTTTCCACGATGTCTCCACTCCAACCTCAACGCAACCCCTCCAGCCCACCAAAGTCCCATTCCGAGTCCATCATGGCCGGTATGCCCATCTGCATCGTCTCTTCATGGCTGGATTGAAATCCGTAGAAGTCTTGACCAGAAATCCCGGAGTCCCCGCTCGGTTGAAGCCCCTGAGTCGGACCCAAGTCGTGCTGCACCATCTCGTTGAACATCCTCCAACCCTGCCAACCTCCAGGCGCCTCCTCGTCCACCTCCATCAATGCTTCCTTGACGGCGTTCGAGACGGCATCAGTCATTCTCGGTTTCTCCCCGCCTTGAACTCTCTCGGCGCTGCCACCGCCGCCTGGAGGAGACACCACTGGGCTGGTCGGCGACCCCACGGGCTCCGCTTGGAGGTCCACCCGAAGCGGCTCCAACCCAGCACCGGAGGCGTTCGAAGGACTCGGTTGGACGATGGCTTTGAACAGACTCCCCGAGAGGGCGTCAAAGATGTCGCGGTACTTAACGGCGCCAGGCCACTTCTCCCCAAAGATGGTCAGCGACTGTGAGCACGCGCGGGCGGCTTCGAGCGCGTCGTACGAGAAGAGCGCCCGGTCGCGCCAGAGGCAGTATATCAGCGTCAGGCCCGCGACGAAGCACGAGTGAAGCGCTGTCATGGTGTAGCTTAGCGTTCCCTGTTGACTGAGACGCTTATACGCCGTGCACACGCAGCCGGCCGACCGCGCGCTCGAGACGAAACGCGGGTCTGATGTGGAGAGCGTCGGGAGGAGGACGGTGAAGAGCGAGAGAATGGATTTGTGGTACTGGCTGGGTCGTTGTAAGTATCAATAACGATTACTTCAAGGGCTCATGAAAGCACAACTCACAGATTGAAGAAGTCTCGAGAGTCGTGATACGCGCTCTCCGGGTCGTACATCCAGGTGATGGACTTGGCGTCCTTCGGCGGGTGGGGGATCGTCCTGGCCCAGTCGTCGAGTTCGGCACGGATGGCTGCCATCTTGGAGTCTAGCTTGGCTCTCTCTTCAGGTGGCCCTGCGAAGACGTCTCTGTCGACGCGGTAGACTCTTCTGTGGATCTTGGACTGTATCCTGCGCAGCTTGATGATGTGGATGAAGGGCCTCATGTTCGACCAGGGTGCCTCCTCGGCCAATGGCGGACTGCCTAGAGACGTCAAGTCCCAGAATGTGTCGTCGTCGCTTGGTAGCTGTAACAGAGTCAGCCATGAATCAGCGTGCTCCTTCAGTATTGGGGCTTACATGCCTCGACGTTGATATCCCGGTCGTCAATGGCAAATGTCCTCCCAAGGACTACGCTCGTCATTCTGTCCAGGCAATAGCAGGCCCAGAACACCCGTCTCCGAATCTCGGCATCGCGTGGGGCATGCGGTGCCGGAGCGGTCGACTGCTTCCTGTGCAGGCCGAGCTCGATACAGAGCGTCACGGCGTACCGGACCTGAGACCAGCACCCAGCGCCGAACGGACTTCGCTGTCCGTGAACGGCTAGTAGAAGGAGGAACTGGACAGTCGCAAGGTTGTGTTGCTCGAGGATGTAGTCCATCGGCTCGATCGCTGCTAAGAGGTGCCTCTATGCCTGGTTAGTTAGGAGAACCACCTTCGAGCCCGGGAAATGATTTACCTCCGGGTCAACATCATAGGACTTCTTCATCAGCTGCAGAAACCTCGCCGAAATGGCGTAGACGAGGTGGAGAATGCTCCTCTGCTGTATCGGCAGCGCTCCTTGATCGTATGACCTGTCAAACAGGACCGTGTAGAGCTTCCGGTCGAGGATAGGCCACCGGGTATGAAGCCGATCGAAGAAGACGTCGAACAGCATCCTGGCCTGGGAGGGGTAAGGGAACTCGGACATCGACTCATCCGAATGTGCCGACGCTGGCGCCCTCGATAGCGGTGGACGAAGGACACCAGGTTGAGTCGCTGCCATGGCCTCGCTCATGGCCCTCCCTCGGGTCCCATGGAAGATGGAGGACTGTATCATCCGGGCGATGGTCGCGCCGGAGCTCGAGCCGAGGTAGAATGGCTCCGGCGCCGTGTCCGTCGTACCGGAGGCGCACAAGGACAAGTACGCGACGCCGTCAACCAGCGATGAGGGCTCATCCTCGGAGTAAGACTCGCGGGATTCCCGTCTCTGGAATTTCTCTGATTCCGGGGCCGCGGCTGGTGTCGAAGTCGCGAAGTGGTCCTCGGCATAGTCTGGCATCCGAGCCTCGAGGAATGCGATGCGCTCTTCCAGGGCGCTGATGTACAACGTCTTGCCACCGGGATACTGCGGCCTCAAGGTCCTCTCGTAGACGCAGACGACGTTGGCCTTTTCGCAAGACCTGCAGCTTGGGTGGCCACCATCGCACTACTTGCCGTCAGAATAGTAACAGAACGGGTTTGTGGACAAGAGCATACCCGCTGCTTCCTACGCTTGCACCGCTTGCAGGCCAAAGCGACCCGCGACTTACGGGGCGGCGGAGGACCACCCGGTGCACTAACCGGCGGGACCGTACGCGGGCTTACGGGGCTCTCCGGATGGGGCCCCGATCTCGAGGCGGGTATGTTTGCGAAAGTCTCTTCAAACATGTTTACGGTCCGAAAAACACAGCCGGGGACTTGACTCGGTCTCTCGTTCGCATGTGGTGAGGGGAGAAAACGAGGCAGGAAGATTTACAACCGACCAAGCCTCTGGGGACGAGATACTGATGCTGGAGAGCAGTCCCCGGCGGAAATCGCCCCCAAAGGCGACTTGCATACGGGGAGATTGGCATGGGTGATCTTCGGTCTGGAGGATTCGGGCATGGAGACAGACCCCACAGATAGCCATCCCCTGTTTTGGGGTCGTTCGTGTCCATCACAGATAAGAGCCCGCGCCGAGGATTACTGTGCATGTGCCATGTCATTCTTATCGTTTCTCGTGTCACTCGGCCGAGCCGTTGATGATTCTCGGCGCCATCCAAACCTTCGTGTTTTGAACTGCTGTCATCACTGTTTCCGCTGCTGTCCCTGTTTTCTCTTAACTATGTTCCGCCATCGGTATGTACGGCTACTGAGCTTTCCAGACATGCCAGGCATGATGCCGAAATTCACGCGCCATTGACCCACGCAGCATCCAACAGAGTCTTAGCATCCAGGCGCCCCTGGGTGTCGATTTTGATCATTGCCGAGGTCAACTCCAGGAACTTCTCACAGGTTCGGCAAGCACAGGGGTCAAGGAGATTCTATCCAATGAGGCGGGTGGGAAGGTCGAGGATCTGACGAGATTGCCTAGATTCCATGTCAGGTTAGGGCGTGTACTGGATCCGATGCCGAGTCTAGACCTCTCTTCATCAAAGTACAGACTACGAATCTTTGAACTAGCCGTAGTCGCTCTGGAAAAGTATCCAGGACGACCACCAATTGTACGAGATGGGCCTCCGGCATGTAAGGGTCAAGCGGTGCCCATGTCCCGTCGAAGAGTCGGCGGCCTTCAGCGAGCTCCCATCGAAAAGGGAGGTGCTGATTACTTCAGATTGCGTGACAACTAAACGTTCGAGTAAACGCCGTATCCGAGCTTATTGGCGACTTCCTATTTTGCATTGTCGATAACATCGCCGATTCTAACAGGATGACAGTCTCCAGGGGAATAGCGCGTGATACTCTCTCAACGGATGGCAATCACTGGTTTTGTAGAGTGACTGAGGACAGACTTCAAGGCCCTCGCGGCGGGCTTGAGCACATTCATGTTACCATTCATCACGGTTCATGAGATTATCAAGCTATGATGTCGGGAACATATATAGCCTATTATCTCGCGAATGTTGTTAGGTAGGCTTGTTTATATCGCACTCCGCGCCGAAAGTGAATAACAGGCTGCGAAATCATCTTCCGCAAGTGAAACAAGCATGCCAGAATAGAGAGTCTGTTTGTCTCTACGAGGTATCAAAGTAACAAGGAGGCCCTTCGCTCGACAGACTTTGAGTTACTGACACTGCTGTCGCTGTTGTCGCTGTTTGTTACGACCCGTTGGTTACCAACAGCTGCGTATCCCGCTCGCAGGGGATTGGCGGTTAAAAGATGTCGGAAATCGTGTATGGGCCTTCTGTAGGGGGTCAATTCGTGATTTGTATTGTGCTTGTCTGTCCTGAGACCTCTGTGCTCCCTGAAGCCCCCTTTCTAACGTGCTTCGTATGACTAAGTGCCCTTCTTACGTAAGTAGGGCGGAAATCGTCCTTTAGAGCACTCCGTGTATCCCATGTGGCCTACCACCCCTTTTGACAACAATAGCGACGACGGACGACGAACGACAATGACAACGTGGGATCATACTGGAAAGTTATCCAATCTTTTTGATCGTATTCTAAAGATTGGTCTTCTCCCCACTCCCCGGAAGATTGATCTGGCTTCACATAGCCACCAACCTTGGCATGTAACCCCCGACTCGCCCGACTCGCCCGACCCGATTGAATTGGACAGACATTGGGGGCCAGTAACGCTAAAACAGACGAGACTTCAAAAAACACGCGCGCCAAGTCACGGTGTAATTGGTCGGGCCTTGCATCTAGCCGCCCTACTGTCAGGCACCCGCGACCAGCCTACTTTGGCTGCGGCACAGAAGGCAGCGTGCCTTGGGGGTTTCTGCGCGCTGCAGGGCGCAGTTCCTGGGCCTACCCAGAAGCAGCAGTATTCGAGAAAACTGACGCCTGGTATTGAGTTACCACAGCTTCTTCTAATTGAGGCTTTGAGCTGAAGATGGTTGAGTTCGGGCGACATCTATTACCCCCACGACGCCCAAGGTAACGTCAATCCAGCAAGGGCGGTGGAGGCTGGAACGAGAACCTGTCGAAGGCCAAGAAGCTGAGATATTGGGGTCTTGGGGATTTTGCTTGGTCACAGTCTATCTTGGGATTATTGAGAACCATCAGGAACATGAAGAAGTCGTATAAAGGCGAGGTCCAAACCTCGCAGTAGACAGCAGTTGTTGAGCCACCCCTATCGAACAGCATCAGCATTTAGCCCTCTCGTCTCCTCTGCTCGTGAGACTCATCCCTGTACTTCCACCCATCGGCCGCGAGAATGAGGTTCCTTTCGTATCTGCCGTTGGTCGGCAGTCTGTTCTTCGCCGCCGCCAGCTGCAGCGCCGACTTAGCGATAAGGGATTACACCAGAGAAGAGAGGCTGCTACAGTTCTACAATGCCATGGCCAAGCTCGGCACCTGCGTCGTTTACAACGCCTTGCCCCAAGATCGCAATTATCCCGACGACCCCGACAAGCTCGACGGCGGTATACCTTGCAAAATATGGTGCAAGGCCCAGGGCCATAAAGGCGAAGCCGTCGCGGTGAGTTTCTTCAACTAAGAAGGCTCAACGCGTTAAAGATCTTGCTAACGACAACCTAATAGTGTGGCACAGATCTTCTCCACCCTCCCTCCGGGAAGGAATATCCTAAGGACGACTTCGAGAACGAGTGGACCCCGGGTAAATGCCACTGCGACGACAAGATCGAGCCGGTCATCACCGCCATCATAGAACCCGTTTTCGAGGGGCTGGCGAAGCTCGACACGATCATCTGTGGCGTCTTACTCCAGTCCATCTCCGAGGCAATCAGCATTGGCTTCGCCGCCGTGCCCGGGGCCGGCCAGGCCGTGACTGCGGCGCGGGTGGCGACCAGGGTGGCCGTCGAATCCGCCAAGACGCTCGCTGAGAACGCGCTCGATCAGGACTACTTCTTCGACGGCTGGGTCCAGCTGGCCTGCGGGTTTGAAAAGATTGACCTCAACTATGAAGACACTTTCAACGAACTCGTCAATGCTCCCGACTCGGTTGGCAAGAGCTCAGGGTGCAAGCGCACCGACAAGAAGTGCAGGAAGCTCGACCCCAAGCCAGATCGGGTGAGAATCAAGAGGGCCGGCCCCCGGAAGAAGACGACGACCAAGAAGGCTGACCCTCCGAAGACGACGACCACCAAGAAGATCGAGTCTTCGACTTCAACTAAGAAAGTTGACCCTCCGGTGACGACAACAACCAAGCAGTCGACCACGGTGTCCAGTACCACAACCACCACCACCACCACCACCACCAGAGCGAGCGCAACGGCGGTCAACTGCGAGTCATGCCGTTCGTCCAGTGCTAAAAATGTGGCTCGTGATGCCCGATGGGGATTCATGTTCGTACCCCGCGCGGCCGGCGTTGACTCCTGTGTCCTGGACACATCGACAGGCTGCGAGGTCTCTGGCCTCAAGACCCGCGATGGCCTCCTCTCGGAGAGGAGCTTGACCAAGGCCGATCCATCGGTGACGATCAATGGGCAGACGTACTATATCGACACGGGAAAGCACAAGCCGTGCGCGGAGGCGCAGAAAGACAGCGGCATCGACAAGTACTACTTCCTCGAGGGTGATGCCAAATGCGGCGGAGGTATGACGTTCGGGCCCGAAAAAGACACTGGCAAGAAAAGGTTTCAGAGTATGTTTGCTTTTTTTCCTTCTCGTTGTTTTCAGAAGGCAAGGGGGTATTCGGAATCAGACCATGGCTGACGTTTATGCTTAGATGATCACGTTTATGAGAAGCAGACGCTGGCCAGGTTCTTCCAGTGGCTCGGGGACGGAGACGTGAAATCCATCAAGCTTTCGACGAAGCCGAAGCCTTCATGGGTCGCGGAAGTTCTTCTGGAGGAGAAGGGCGCCCGCGTCTTCAGACTCAAACAACAAACAAGCACGCCGCTGCTGGGGATCCCCGCCGCAGGTGCAACGCTCGACGATGTCATGGCCTACGCCATTGCACGCTCCGATCCCTTGAATGAGCGGGCAAATGGCGGCGGCATCCCGCTCGCCAGGACCGTCCAGAACTTTGCTCTCGTCGAGGCGAAGGTCAACGAGCACAAGGGCACTTTCTTCCGTGAGGCAAAGCCGGTTGGCATCGAGGATACCAGCCCGGGCGCGGCGAACCAGGCCAGAGACTGGGTCAGAAACGTGAGTACCATTTGAAACTCTTCGAAAGGCACATGCCGCATGTCTGATATCAACCCGCTAACTCCTCCACGTCGTTCGAATAGCACGCCGGTGTATTCCACTACCTCAGGTACACTCACGGCACGACCAGCAAAAAGGAAGATGTCTGGAACAAGTGGATGCGCGTCTCCAACTGGGTTGACATGGTCCTGCACGAGTTTGACCAGCAGTACACCTGGGGCTCCCATCCAGACGAGCCACAGCGCGCCCCCGAGGCCGACGGCACTGTCAAGCCCCCGTCCCTGCGGGCATTCTACGCACACTGGATTGACGGCTACCTGGGCCGCATTGAGACCAACGCACAGACGTGGGCGACCGACGCCAAAGACCGGTTTGAGAAGGCGTTCGGCTCAGAGGCGAAGAACTCGCCGGCTGCCAAGGACTGGGAGGAGAAGGCCTTTGGCAAGAACGGCTTCGCGCTCAGGTCCAAGATGCAGTTCCCCCGGCCCCTCGGTACCGTGTCTCCGTCTTCATACGGCGCCTACGGAAATCCCGACATGACTTTGGACAGAAACGGCAAGCCGGTGGCCGTTGGAGCACCAGCATCGCTGTGATTTTGTGTGTGGTCAGGTCAAGGCTTGATCATGGGGGACGAAGAAGGACAGGCAGATTCTTCTTTACATTGGTGTTCTATCTGCTGTTTGATGTTCAGTTCCAGTTTCGGTTTTGATATGGGGTCTAGGTTTGACGATGTTTTTATAGTTGCAGTTGCGTCTTCGAGGGGTTTTGTATACTAGGTAGTTCTCTGTTTTCTGGCAATTTTCTCGTCGATTATTATTGCAGGATAAGGAACTAATATCATTATCAGGTTTCGATATACTGTCGTCCATCGATCCGCGTGATTCATCATTCTCGCCCGCTCCTTTTCGTCGCTCGACCCCTAGCCTGAATTTTCCAACCTAGGCCTCGCTGCGCCACTTCTCCAAGTCGCTGTTGATCGTCCCATCCGCGACATACGAGTCGTAGAACCATTCGATCGAGCTCGTGAAGCGCTGCAGCCCATCACCCAAGTCCCTGCCCGTGAGCCGCAGGATATAGTGGTTGGGTCCCCCAGGGTTCTCGGCCGCGGCCTCGGGCGTCATATCGAAGAATACCGCGAGGTAGGCGCCGCCGTCATCCCCGGCGCCTTGCCCGTCGTCGACGATGACGACGATGCGTCGCTGCCACAGGTCGTCGAAGGTCGGTGGGATGAAGAAGTCGGCTGAGCCCGAGGCGTTTCGGGCGGTAATCTCGGCGCGGTGGTGCGCCATGCAAAGGGCCACGCGCTCGGCCTCAGGGGTGTCGGCAGGGAGCGGGAGGCCGTGAACCTCGACGCGGCTGCGCGCCTCGCGGCGGGAGCGAGCCTGGAGTGTCGACTCCTCAATCCTCTTTGTCGTGGTCTTAACGTGTTTGGGGTCCCCGGCCGCGGGCGTGGTGTCGTAGAGCTGGATAGACCACTTGGGCCGGTTGGAAGCGTAAGCGTCGGGCGGGGTTTGTTTGTCGGGGTCCGTCTCGACCATCTCCCAGGCCGCGAAGCAGGATCTGCCGTCGTGGCTGGGCGCTTCTTCGACGACGGTGCGGGGGTAGACTCTTCTGCCCATGATGCAACTTCTGGGGTGAAAATAGCTTAGTTGTTGGTTATGTTGTTGTTGGGAGGTGGTGATTCAGCCAGCATAGGCCATGGGGTGAACGGAAGGTGAAGGAGAGCACTACGTAAGCTGGCTAGCTGCAGAAAGACATAAATTACCCACGCCGTAATAACACCCTATCATAAGAAGCGGAACACATTGTCTTCGAGAAATCCGTGACTCGGCTGGACCGGCACAATTGAGCCATGCGACCCTAAAGGAACGAAATACCAAGTCGATACTATTTAACGTGGCTATACTTGCTCAACGTACACGGCGTTTCCGTGCTAGCATCGGCGATATGACCCGACGCGAATGACCGCTCCAAGTGCGATGATCGACCAACAAGGACGAAGTGAGGAAATGCCATTAAAGTAAACTGACATACGAACACTCATTTATTCTTCCTTTTCGTCGTGTTGTATCTAAACCTTCACGCTGCCGCCATATTGAGTCGCGAAGTGCTTCCCACTTGGGGATATGGCGATGAAATCCGCCAGAGTAGGAGGCAACATCTCCTGATCGAGCCAGTGTAGGCTATGTCGGACATTGATCATGGAAATCAACGCATGTTTGAACGCAACGGGTGCCCAAGAAACCCCCGATGCGGATGCGATGGCGCTTATCTGTGGAATATATGAGCATAAGCGACGACGCGTTGCCTAGGATGGGAATGGGAACTGTTATAACTTACAGGCCAGCCTGTGGATACGGTCCCAGTACAGTAAATTGCGATGGCATTGCGGTCGATCTGCCAAATCTTCACCGTCCCATGGTCACTTGCTGTGAGAAAGCGATACTCTCCTTCATCAGGAAGGAATACAATTCTTGCAGCGGGATTTTCGCGATCGGCGTCAACCTGCAGGAGATTTCCTTGACGCCATAAGTGAAGACTTCCTCCAGACGAGCCCAACACAATGTTTTGGGCGTCAGGCGAGATTGCCACTGAAGCGAGTGGCACTGGGACGTCAAAAGCTGTTTTCTTCTCGAAGGAGAAAAGGTTCCATAGACAAACTGTTCCGCTCCCACAGCATGATACTGCCATGTTTGCATCGGATGCGACATCCATCGCTACAACATTTGTATCGTGACCATGAAGCATTCTAGAATAGGCGCTGGTCTGTGTGCTAAAGAGCTAGGACGACACTTAAATTAGCAATTCACCAGTAAAATCAAGACGTGAAGAAAACGACTGACACTGATAGCACCGTCACTGTAGCCAATCATTAGGAACAGTCCATTAGGTGTGAAACAAGCACAAGAGACCGATGTTCGCACATCATCGGTGGAGGGGGGGTAAGGAAGATGAAAATCCATCACAGAATCGCCTGACGTGCCGGGTGAAATCTCGGAAATACGAACATAGAATTCGTAACCCACGGCGAGGGTTGTACCGTTGACGCTGAATTCAATGAATTTTGCTGCTTGGCCAACTGAAACCTTTATGTCGTGGAGAAGCTGGAAGCGCATCCTTTGCTCCGGTGGGGTGTGGTCAAGTCCGATATCTGAACCACCCGGATACTCTTCGTATGAAGTCAGGCTTGCACTAGATCTTATTTCTGAGGTAGATGTTAGAAGCGAAGACATAATGCGGGACTCTCATAGGCGCATGCCTTCGGGTAATACTTCAACGCCTGTTGGCCGTGAATCGGAACTTCTTTCTCGGGAAAGGGATCCCGCGATCTCGTAAGGGAAGACTGCTGCTGGCATAACGCGGTCGGATTCTGATCTCGAAAGCGCCCTGGGAATGATACTTGGTCTTGTGGCTTGGTCTTGTGGTTCTTCAACGCCAGGATAGACGTAAACATAGGGTAATGGCAACCGGAGACGTCGCATGGCAGCCGAGGGACGTGAGCCTGCTCGTGGTTATCTCGAAGGGCTTCAGTCTTGAATCCGGTGCTGGCTAGTGGACACTGTGAAACTCTACAGGTAAAGGCTGCTGTAGAAAGTCTTCCTTGAAACGTTCAAATTCCTGTGCGCTGACTCCTGGGAGCGTGTACTTCTTCAGGAGTCCTCTGATGATGTGTTGGTATGAGAGTAGGAGCGAGGCTAAATCTTTCACCTCAAAGTCACAGTCCTGACTAGGACATAAAGTGTTAGGCAGCCTGTCTGATAGACTTTTGGGTGGACTTTAGTACGCAGACTGACCTACACCCTCCCTCTTTGGAGGACACCGACTTCACAGTTCGTCTTGAAGTAACGGATCTCGCTGCGGCCCATAGTTCTCTAATTTCTTCGAGATGAACCAGGCGAGAGTCAACGTCGTCGTCATCGGGCTCCAAGTTGGGCCCAGAATGAAAGGAGTTAATTATCTGAGCCAGGTTGCGGGTGTCACGGTCTAAGGACCGGTTTTCGGCCTTCGGCAAGACCCTCAGCCACAACCCATTGGACCCACTAAATCTAGCATTCGCTAGAAGGTTCCAGGAATATCGACAAGGTCAATAGCAAGGTTATAAGAGAGCCCAGGAGACAGGATGGATATGACTTTGGTTCTTCTTCCTTTAAGAAGATTTATTGTACTCGTAGTAGTAGGCTAGACCAATGGCATCGACCTTGTCCTAGACCCTTACAGCGGGACTGATCGAAAAATGCCGTTGCTATTTTCAGGTCGTTATCGGAGGCAGCAATATACAGCAGGTATTCTACCCAATACTCAGAAGCGTACAGGTGCAGTCCGTGCAGTCCTCGAACTACACGGAGGCTTTGCTCAGCAGTTGAGCTTCCACTTTTGAATGTCTGTAACCCTGAGAGTAAGCATGAAGCTGTGGCAAGGCCTTGCTCACGGAGAGCTTGAGTGTCATCCAGACGAACGTTGCTCTCGCCACTTTGAAGAAACCTTTATAGCGAGGATTAGCACTAACCGCTATGCAACGCTTGGAATGAACGTACTCCTTGACAGAGACGTGGATGAAAGCAAACGTAGTGTCTGCCTTTTCTTCGATGATAGGCTTGCATTTGTCGAAGATGTAGTTCGGGGCTAGTTCTTGAACATTTACATCGCCTTTCTCTTCTGAAAATGATAAAGCAGAGCGTAGTTCTGCTCCTCGAAGGGGTCTCTTGGCAAACGCGATCCATGCCAGTATCGACCGCAGACGGGAGACGGACCGCTTGTCAAAAAGAGTGATGATTTGCGTGAGCATCTCTGCGTGCAAGAACTGCTCGATTCTACTGATCGAACTTGGAAAAGATACGAACAACTCGCTTAATTCCCTCGGCAGTGTGTCCACCGCATCCATCACCTCATGCTTTTTCAGAAACAAGTTGTTAGTCAGATAGTTCAAGACAAGCCTTGCCCATAGAAACATTCCTATAACTTGGTAAGCTACATTGCCACTGCCGAAAGGCATGATTGAACTAACCGTCGGCTTTTCTGACCAGTCGACTCTTCACACCCTCAACTTCGAGGTCGGTCAATTCCATCTTTTCCTTCACCTCGACGAGTCTTTTCGAAGTATAAGTGGCGATTGCCGTTGTGATAGCCTCCTTCTCATTCGAGAGCGAAATAACATGTTTTCCGCTTAGCGTCTTGGCTACTGAACTCGGCATGCGACTGGACACGAGAACCTTGCAGACGGCGGAGGCAGATCTGAGCGCAGCGGCTTCCATACGTCCCAAATGTTTGATGATTTTGTCTTCTTTTTCCTTTTCGCACTCTTCGAGTCCGTTGAGGACAACGTGAACGTACCTTGTGTGGGTGGGATTGTCGGAAATGGCTCCGATGACCTCAAGAATGATCCGCTCGAGAGCTAGTTGTGTGACCCTGGTCTTCTTCCGTAGAAATTGGTCGTGAACGTAGGCGACCATACTCGTGTCATGCCGAATAAGCTGTAGAAGAATAGATCGAAGAATTTGATCGTATTCAGTGGATGCTGGTTGGGCGTACGTGCAGATATGCGAGACAACCAAAGACTTCCCAGTCGACCTCAGTTTTGTCGTTATATGGGTAATTAACGCACTTTTGCCGGTACCGGGATGACCATGAAGCACGAGAAATGTCGACTCCGTACTGCATCTCATCCAAGATGCAATCTTGCTTTGTCTTAAAACCCAGTCGCAGGTGTCAGGATACTTCAAAGGCTCCGAGGCCACGGAATCGAAGGCTTTGGCTTGCTCGCTTTCGTCCGACTTCAGCCAGCAGAAACAATATCGACGTACTGAGAGGTCGTGCGCTCCTTCTCTTCTTCGACAACTTTTTCAAGAGCTTCTCGTCGCGTCTTCTCTACTTGCTCCTTGATCCGTCTCAGTTCGGACTGCCCAACGGACTGCCCAAGAGCATTCGCAGTTGCATCAACCAGTTGTTCATGAGCTTTGAGGTCGCCAACTATGTTGTCGAAGCGGCGTTGAAAGCGGCCCCATGTCGTCATGAAGAACACTTTCCAGCCTGGTTCTGAAGCGTTACTACTGTAGCCCAGTGACAGGGTGGCCAGGATTCATCTTACCGCTTCTCCGTACAAACTTGTATGCCTCTTTGTGAAACTTAAGGATGTCTGAGAAAAACATAGCGGAGACTTCTTGGAGATGAATGTTGTTTGGATAGGTCTCGTGTAATATTTTGAACCTCGCTAATGGCTCCGCAATTCGAGCATAGGCTACGATAAGCTTGTCAAAAGCGTTCACGTAGTCAGACGCAATCTATTTAACCTTTGGTCAGCGAATCCTTCTGCTCAAAAAGCGTGTAAAGTTGGCTCCCGTGGTATATGTTGATGTCATACCTTCAAGATGACGGTGATAGGCGCCCATATCCATGGCATGTAGGGCGTTCCATTGCAGGCTACCTCAATAGACTTGTGGTAGTAACGCAATCCGTCGAACAGCGGGACCAAGCGACGCATATTTCGCAGAAGCTGACGGGCTGCAAGTTGTTCCTCGATATCGTGAGCGGCTTGGAATACTTTGTCAAGTGTTATGCCTGCAAAACCAGCCTGGTCTTTGTCCGAGATGGTTCGTTTGAGATCCTGGAATGCTTCATCAATGGTTCGAAGAGCTGCGGGCGAAACCCGCACCAAGAACGACGGCATTGCGGCTTACTTTACCACCCAGGGCACCACAATCGATGACCACTCCAGAGTTTACCCCTGCGACTACGGTGTGATTAACGCTCAGTATATACTGCTTTCAATGAGTGACATCCACACACTGTGCACTTCGCCTTGGAACGCGGCATAGCCACGTTAAGCTGCAGTTAGGCTAACCAGTAAGGCAGAAAAGGCAACCGAGAAGGAACGAGGCAACCTGATCATCCCTGTGAGCATTCCGTCATGCACGGCGAAACAGTATCTCGTTGGTCCGACGGCCCTACTTTGGACGTCGCCAAGGCTCACGAGCAATATGATACGCCAGGTCTTGCATGGTGGTCACACATGACGTTGTGCGGTATTTTGAGACATTCGGCGGTCAGCCTCATGGATTCCTGAGGCCTCGAGACATACTCTGGCAAGAACAACTTCAGAAGCAAGAGCACAGCCTCCTTGTGGTCGCGATGTCCTTCATTTATTTTTGTTTTCTTAGCTGGATCAACCGCTCCCACCCTGGGATCGAAAGTCGACCTTTCATTCTGGCTAATAACTTTCCTGGTGCTTCGATGTGTCACTATAATGTCACAATACAATGCAACGAACGATGCTCATTCGAACAAGCGACGAAGACTGCAGGAAGATCCTCCTTGGACCTTGGAAGGGGGCGGTCAACCGAACGAGACAACCGCGCCACTCCCCCCTCTTTCCGCATATGCAACACCCAGTTCTTTGATCTCTTGGAGCCTGCCGGACAGAACTCCTACAGGAACCATGATTACAAGCTCACAGTCTCAGCAACAGATCGGAAGACCAACCAATACAAATCCTGAGTATCATATCCCGGTCGGATCCTCTCAGACTTGGGAACTGGCAAACGCCTCGTCAATGGCAGCAACTCCCTACCAACCTACTTGCTCACAACACGTAGGGTTTGCATACACCCAGGTTACTTCGAACACCCTCCACCATCACCAGACACCCTACATACTTCAGAATACCACAGGGTACTTATCACCGTCCCACTTTGACGTTGGTTTCTATGATCCACCGCAGCCACCTATCTTTCAACCTTTGCAAATCAATTATTACAACTACAATGGGTATTTGGTGCCAGAAAACGCCGAACCCTTCGCAATCCCAACACAACTTCCGGCACCGACCTTCAATGTCTCCCAACCGGCAGGCAGCAATACTGTAGATGAGATAGACCAACTCTTAGAGTCTATTGACAAAGAGCCGGATCAGGTTGCCTTCGGGATGGTGCGTTCATTTCATCCCTACCATCAGTCTAGTTGGCTAAAGCAAAACATCGTAGTTTGTCGGAATACCTGTAACCTGCGATTCTGCTTCCCCAGATCAAGTACAGAGTTTCGCGGTGATGTTTGAAAGTCCCAGATCGTTCAAGGGGACAGGCAACCCATCCGTTACAGGAAGTATCAGCCTCGACTACTTGTATCTGACAAAAGCCTTATTAGAACAGCCAAAGCTTGAGTTACAGGTGATTTGCAACTCTCTAGTCGATCCTCCGCCCAAGAGGACGAATCCCAGCCGGCGGTTTCAGGCGTTTAGTCGGACGAGACAGGGCTTTTTGAACATCATTCTTTACGGCCCACTCGATCTCGCCGAACCAATTTTCAATTTCATTCAAGAGTGTAATGAGCAACTTGAGTATGAAGCCAAGATTTACCTCCAGGATCCCGTCGGCTGTGACCGCAACGTGCCGTACTGGAATCCTCAAAGGCTACCACCCTTGGATCCGTCACGCCAGGATTTCACTTTCGATCTGGCTGGCAAGCTTCTACTTCCTATTGAAACAAAGGAACTTCAGCCTTTGCCAGAGTTGCTAGAACTTCTTGACTCTCAGGAGACCTGCCAGAAGCAACACAGCCACCTGCGATATCAACCGCGCTCAAGAGGTATGTTAGATTATCTGCGGTTTATGGCTCATTCAATCGTATTAATCTTTATTGTACTAACAGCATCATCCTCGAAGACATCAAAAGCAAGCTTTGACGTTCATGCAGCGCAGAGAACAGGGCTGGATTTTGGATGGAACGCGTCCTGATATGTGGGAGGCAGTAGATACTGCGCAAGGTCTATGGTATGCTTCTTCCTCTCAGATGCAACTGGAAATGTCTGTGGTAACTCATTGAAAAGCTTCACCAACCGCGTATCGGATACTCACCAAAGCGATGAACCAACTGCTTTCTATGGAGGCATCATCGCGGATCCGATGGGCTTCGGTAAAACGCTCGCCATGATTTCTCTCATCGCATCAGACTCACAATATCTTGCTTTGTATGAAACGTCAGATCTTTCAAGAGTTCTCCGGGAGGAGTCGTGCGGATTGACGTTGGTTATTGTTCCGCCAGCGCGTAGGTTCTCATACACCTGCCCGGCTCTCGGGAATGTAATGGTTTCGGAGGCAGCTGCTGATTAGAAGTCGCAGTTCTGGGCACATGGGAAGAGGAACTTTCGAGGTAGGTCATGCTTCTCTCGCTGAAGCTCAAAATTTGGGAAATAGTGGCCAGAAATGCTAACTTTGATCATCGGAAAGCCATACGGAGCACATGAGACTTCCATACGTTCTGCATTATGGCAAATCTCGGCCGACAGATATTTCACAGCTGGCAAACACAGCTATCGTGCTCACAACCTACGATACAGTGTCTGCAGAATGGAGACTTGGAAGAAATCGCGAATCCACAAATCTCTTCACCGTAAGGTGGCGACGGCTCGTCTTGGACGAAGGTACGTGGCTAGCCTTTAACCATCGATCAATACTAACTGGCCTACCTTACCACTAAGCACACATAATTCGCAATAGTGAATCTCAAAAGGCCCGTGCGGTGTGTGCTCTTGATTCCGTCTCACGCTGGGCAGTTACTGGAACGCCTATTCAAAATCATTTGAACGATCTGGCAGCCCTCCTGAAGTTCCTGAGCGTCTACCCATACAGCGACAAGCGGACGTTTGACGCAGATGTTTCCAACCTATGGAATTCTGGCAGGGCTGAGGAAGCCGTCAAAAGATTAAAGCGACTGGCCGGTTGTTTACTTCTGCGCCGGCCCAAGAAGACAATTCAGCTACCGACGAGACAAGACCTCGCATGCTACGTGGAATTCCAACCCGATGAAAGGGAACTCTATAACCAAGTCAGAAACCAAACAATCGCACGCCTTGATGAGGCCCTGTTAGAAAGCCGACAAGGAACAAGGCCAGGGTCCTACATCACCGTCCTGCAACAAATCGAGGCCATGAGAATGGTCTGCAACCTAGGACTACTCTTCCCTAGCAGGCATGATGCTTCACTCATGACAGGGAAAAAGCCAAATGTGGAAACTTGGGAACATATCGCGCAAGGTGCGTTCAATCTTCGACTCGAAATAGGTAGCATTGAGTGCATCGTCTGCTCCTTCAGTCTCGACGCCACAAACAACTCTCTGAACGACAACGAAACAGCCAGGGCTCTTTTTACAAGATGCCTGGGATTAATATGCCCGAGCTGTGTCCAACGAAGCTCTCACGGAGGAGCCATGCAGCCAATACTAAGGTGTAGCCATGAACGGCCATGTCCGATAGCACCCGTTACGACAAGTCCGGCAAGTTTGGAAGCACTCCCTGTACCGTTGTCTCTTGGAAGCTTCGCGACAGCGACATATCTTCCAACTAAAGTGAAATCTTTAGTTACGGACCTAAAGATGCAACCTACGGATGTGAAAATGTATGTAGCCTCGGCAGTCGAGAACTGATTCCTTTGCGTACTAACGTCACGCAAGCGTGGTTTTCTCGACCTGGAGAACGACACTTGATGTGGTCGAGGCAGGACTCAACCAAGCCGGTATACCGGCACTCCGATTCGACGGCAAAGTGCCCCAGAGGGAGCGTCAGTCAGTCGTGGATCAGTTCCGGCATGATCCAAACGTCCGCGTGTTGCTCTTAACTCTATCCTGTGGTGCCGTAGGGTATGTTCTTCTTTCTGTCCGACTGCCCAACAGGCCCGAGTGAAAGAGATTATGGTAACAAACTTAGACTAACCCTAACCGCTGCAACCCGGGCCTACTTGATGGAGCCGCATTGGTAAGTAGGTTTAAAGGCCTCAGTCAAACAGCGAAGCTCAACTCCCGACAGGAATCCAACTCTCGAAGACCAGGCTCTTGCAAGAATTCACAGACTTGGCCAGGAAAAAGAGGTCAAAACGTTGCGCTTTTACGTGCGGGACTCATTTGAAGAGGTATGGCCCCTGATGAGCATGCTTTGTGAAATGGAGGTCTGATCTTTGGCGATGCCCGGTTTCAACAGAGCGTTGTCAAGAACCAAAATTTGAAGAGAGAACTAGCGGGCATACTGCTCGCACCCGGCGGAGTTGCAAACACTCAGCTAGAGCATCTTGAGGTGAGTATCCTAGTGGTTGACTGTTACCATGCCGGCATACCTGACTTCCACGCTACAGCGTCTGCGCGCTCTAATTTAGGATCCCGTCGGTTTTCTTCGAGTGATGGAGTGATAGGATGGTTGCCCGGCAGCAAGTCGCGATTAATATGCTGGGAGGGCTTGTTTCTTGTCCAAGTTGTGATTTGTTTCTTTGGTTTGCTTAGATTCTTGTTCGTTTTTGTCGTCCGAATCTCCTTTTTCAAGATCGTGCAGTTGCTACCTCTATATCTGTTGCCTAAGAAGCTACTGAAAAATAATTATTTCACACCCCTAGGCTGAGTATTTCACATCACCTCCAGCTAGTCTAACCTCAGTACTATTATTATTTCTATTGTCCGTTATTGTTGCTATCCTCTGTTACTATTGCCATTATCTGTTGTCGTCCGTCGTCGTTGCTACTGCCTATCGTCATGATAGGTGCTTGTGGGAGGTGGGATAGTCTGCCTAGGGGGTGTGAAATAATAGTTCCCTACTCGTTTTGTTCCCCCCTGCAGTCCATACTCCCATTGGTGCATGCTGCTATTCCTTTTCATGTCTCTACAACTAGTCCTCGGAGCACGGGGACCCCATGAAAATGGCAAGATGTTGTGTCTCCCCGTTGATTGGATCCGGATGACCTGCAGTCATAGCCTGCATTACGCCTTGCTAAGTAAAATCCCGAGCTAATTCGAAACAAGCAGCGCATGTTTGTTGGCTGCCACCTCCCAGTCCGTCGGAATCTCGCCGAATCTTAGATCCAGGGCGGGGTTTCCCCATGGAGGGAACCCATAAGCGCTCAAATGACGAGGCGAGGCCCAGCGACGTCAGTGGTAGAGCATGGTCTAGTTTGGTCTTTTTGTGTCCTGCCGTTGGAACGTCCGATGCTCGCGTGATATTGTGCATACAAAAAGCAAAATGTTGGTCGAGAATACCCCGCAACTACCCGATAGCGGGGGAACCGTCGGCGTTGTCTCCGTCACGAAATGGTGCTTGTGATGGTTCCAAAAGGAGCAATGATTGTCACTGCGCGTAGTTGCCGCACCTTTGCAGATGGGCCATGACGCCGATACGTCCCACTCTGCTGCAAGTTTCGGGGACAGACCGGCCTTTTTCCCGAGCTTATGTGCGGTTTCCAAGGCGTGCCATCGGCGGTCAACGGAGAGGATTTTCAATGGATTGGAGCCAGGGGGGGCTGGGGCCCCGCGATATTACTCTGGGGTTGGACAATATATCTCGGTTATCCAGCCTAGTCGTTGTGCCTTCTCCTCCTCGCCGACTTTTAGTTTTGGGCACAAGATTTTCTGCGGAAAGCTCAACTGGGCGTGGCATCAGCAACGATGGCTAACATCTCAGGCCGCCTCGCGAAATACAATGTCGCTAACAGCCTCTACAAGAGTTCGCTGCTCAACACCGTGTGCCTAGTAGCAGGTAAGGCTTTCTTGATGATTTCATCTCGCCCTACCCCTTGCCATGACCCTGACGTTCGCAGGCGTGTCTATCTTCTTCTTTGGCTATGATCAGGTGCGTCGCTCTGTGTGCCACATCGCGGCCACGCCACGGAGGGAGACTAACAACCACGTCCGTGCTGTAGGGGTTGATGGGCGGCGTCAACACCGCGCGCGACTATGCGGAGCTAATGGGTTTCGGACACTGGGACGAGGAACAAAAGCTTGTCGTCGTAGATAAACCCTTGTTGCAGGGAGGCATTGTAAGGAATCGTATCCGTCACCGTGTGGGATGCTCTGTCTCACCGAGACCTCCAGGTTGCGGTTTATTACCTCCCCGGAACCCTTGTGGGGTGTCTTATTGGAGGATGGTTCGGTGATCGCTACGGGCGTCTCAAAACCATTGGGGTCGCTTGCATCTGGTCAACCCTGACCGCAGCCTTGCAAGCCGGTGCCCAGAACTCGGACTGGATGTTCTGCGGTAAGCGTCATCTCGTTCATCGAATGTAATAGTGAACCCATTGACTAATTTGCTGTTAGCTCGAGTTCTTAACGGCTTCGGCACTGGCATGCTGAATGCCATCACGCCTGTGTGGGCCACCGAGATTGCGTCCCACACCTCCCGAGGCAAGTTCGTAGCGATGGAGTTCACCCTGAACATCTTCGGTGTGGTTGTCGCATATTGGCTTCAGTTGTGAGTTGCTGCTACCCATCTCATGTTAAAACACATTGCGGTGTCTCTAACCCTTCTTAAGCGGCACGTCAAAGTACAAGGATCCCACGTCCTCCTTCATCTGGAGGTTCCCGATCGCCTTCCAGATAGTTCCCCTGTTCGTCCTGTTCTTCGCCATCTGGTTCATGCCCGAGTCGCCGAGGTGGCTCGTCAAAGTCGGCCGCGAGGAAGAGGCCCGCTTTATCCTTGGCCGGCTGCGCGGCACCGAGGGCGAGGACGCCGAGGCCGCCGAGGCGGAGCTCCAGGACATCATCAATATCAGGGACTTGGAGACCGAGACAACCAAGCAACAGAGCTACTTCTCCATGCTCTTCGGCCTAGGCTCCGGGAAGCTGCACACCGGCCGCCGGGTGCAGCTCGTCGTCTGGCTGCAGATCCTGCAGGAATGGGTCGGCATCGCGGGTATCACCATCTACGGCCCCACGATCTTCACGATAGCGGGTATTAGCTCCGAGCAACGCCTGTGGGTCAGCGGCGTGAACAACATCACCTACATGGCAAGTCATTCGAGCTTCTTGTTCCGCAAGATGAGGAAAGAGCTAACAGCCTGCAGTTTGCAACCTTGATATGCGTCTTCACCCTCGACCGCATTGGCCGTCGCTGGACTCTATACTGGGGCGCGGTCGGACAGGCAATCAGCATGTTCTGTGCCGGTGGACTGGCTCGGGCAACTCTCAACGCCGACCCCGGCAACCGGGCCGGACTGGGCGGTGCCGCGACTTTCTTCGTCTTCCTTTACACCGCAATCTTCGGTGCTACGTGGCTCACGGTGCCTTGGATCTATCCTGCCGAGATATTTCCTCTGCAGGTCAGAGCCAAGGGAAACGCTTGGGGCGTTGTCGGATGGTCAATCGGAAACGGGTGGACGGTGAGTACAGCTTTCTCGTTTCCGATTCCTCTAGAAAAGGCACGCACTAATATCCGATGATGCAGGTTCTTCTACTGCCTACAATTTTCGAAAGGCTGAACGAGAAGACGCTCTATCTGTTCGGCGCCGTCAACGTCGTCTGCATCGTGATCGTATGGGCACTATACCCCGAGTCCAACCAACGCACGCTGGAGGAGATGGACCTCGTGTTCGCCAGCGACAGCATCTGGAACTGGGAGGCCGAAAAGAACTTTGCTCGGCTCAAGGCGGAAAATCCGGGCCTGGTTCGTGCAGCTCACAGGGGCCATGGCGTCGTTGATTCCGAGGCTGATGTCATGCAGTCCTCCGACCTTCCTCATGGCAAGGATGTTGTGGACACTGTGACGAAAGATTCGAGTGAGGGTACCTCAGGTGCACCTGATGGGAGGAAATTCCACCTGTGAAAGAAGCATGGTGGCAGAGTTGTTATCATGATGAACAACAGTGCAGTGACAGTAATGAGGGACGACAGAAACCATAGAGGCAGACGGTAGTAGTAGTGGAGCCACAGTGGTGGTAGCAACATTAAGCTGGCGCGGTAGACATCCTCTTAATGATTCAAGGCATCTTCTTTTGTCTTCACTTCGGCTGCGTTCAAAGTACAGAAGGACACTCTTACTAATTTCTATGAAAGGTAACTAGTAACTCCACACAGGACTATCCTCAGGGAATTGAAGTAAACTTATGAAGTCGTCCCGTTCGCCTAGCTCATCTAGACGCACATTGCCCAAGAGCCCATCGACTTGTCTGCTGTAGCTTCTTGAGCTTAGCAACACACAGTGTGATGTCCTGAATGGCACCCCGAATCTCATCCCTGACCTCAACTATGTCGGTAGAATTCATTCCCATCGCAAGAATAGCGCGGAGTTGACAGCGGCAGATAGTGACTCTTGTCCAGCTAATAACACGAGGGGAAAGATCTTGTCAGGCATCGGCTTTGATCATATGTCCTGGGAATAGTCGAGTACTTCTTTGTAGACAACAAGACGCGGAGTGATGGAACAGGGGGCTTACTGGTAGTTGATCATCATGACGTTCGTGTAGAACATCGCCGGCTCGTCATCCGGCCTCGTGTCTCGTTCCTGGCGATCTGAAACTTCTGAATGCCACTCGGACAGCCTGGCTTTGAATCGACCCAACTTGATGCTGGTTGTTGATGGTGGACGTGGTGTGGCTTCTGTTCCGAACGCCAGGACAAGAGTATCGGTCATGACGACACAGAGCCGGAGCATATCGCCGATGATATCCGCCAATCTGGACCTTGTCTCCAGAGCGTAGACTCTTGATCGTTTGAGCTCTTCCTGCAGAGCATCCACCCCGTGTTCTACATCCTGGTGAAACTTAAAGTCTTCCGCCGCAATGAGAAGTTGCCTGTTCTCTCCAAGAGCGAGAAGCCGATCTCGGATAAGACAGCACCACTGCAGACGGTTCAGCGTGCACTTGTCCGCATCTCCGAGATTTGTGGCCGCCGACATTGCATTCTGGTTGGCAACAGCTAACCATATCGTGCTTCTGCTTCTGCCTGTGGTGAGTTTCGGGACAGTGTCGGTGGGCGATGTCTGGAAGGTTAGAAGCAAGGCGGCCTGTGCGATTGCAACGGGCGAGGACTCGGCATCGTGGGTGAAAAGAAGCTTGCGCGATTAGAACTGTTTCGTCTGTCTGGAGCTCCACGACCGTACCTTTGCTTTCTTGTAGAACGAGGTTTTGGCATCGGTAGTGCTGTTGAATCCCAACGCCTTGATGACTTCTGCGGACACAAACTGTTTTTGCCATGTTCAGTTCCCTATTGTTGGCGAACGTGACCGGAGGTTGGACTCACGTTGCAAGATGCGAAGAGCATCGCCTGGAATAAGAGGAGACTGAACTCCATCTCTTCGACGGAACATACACCGAAATAGCCACCCCAGAATGCGCTTTCGTCGAGCATAGGAAGAAAGGGATGAACGTGAAGAAAGTAGTGCACCATGAAGTGGTCAAGCAGTGGCCGTGGAGGTACGACGAAGCATTGCTCGGATACGAGAGCTTGTACGCTTCTTATGGGCAATTTGCGAAGGTTTCTGGTTGTGAGCAGTAATGGGAAAGAGTATTCAACAGCGCTGGTATCTTCTCTAAGACTTTCAAAGGCTTCTCCGCAATGTGTCTGATCGTAATTCTTCAGGATCTCTGGTGTCCGATCATGATGGCTGGTATTGGGGCGGTAGTCTTGCGATATCAGACTATCTTCGCCGCTTGACGATGAGAGTTTCTGCATATCGTGTCTGCGAGAATTGTGTCAGAGTGTCTTCCCGTCGCCAGTTAGGGAGTCAGGCTTGCCTATTGATGGATCGGCATCCCATGCTGCCTCCATATCCATGAAAACTGCCGTCCCCTTTGCTTTCTTGGCTGCAGAACGGCGGTGCTTCAGGCCGGCACGTGAAGTGGATCTCGGACGATCCGCGTGGCTCTTCCGCGCGTGTCTCGTGGACCGGATCGTACAGAGTCGGTCGTCTGGTTGCGCGGTCCATAGCTTTAAGTAACCATCAACAACAATAGCAACACAAGTAACAGAGATGATGAGAACGACCGGATTCACGCCAAAACAAAAAGTAAGGGTGACGAGATACCGCAGAGATTTCAGTACTACCTACGGGACTTACTGCCCGACGGTTGCGCTCTCCTCGTCGGAATTAGGTTTCCGAGACTACAGCAAACATGACGTCCCCGGATGATGGTTTATCCCCCAGGATGAGGTCCATCCGTACCGTCGTCATTCTGACGTACCCGAAATAGGGGCAAAAACCTGGTACGATGACTAAAAGAGTCAAACTGGCGTTCTGAGTGGGATTACATTGAAAGCGAACCTGTATATGAAAATCCACTACGATCATTCCCATACTATATTTACACCTTTCAATACTATATACGGAAAATTGAGGCAAAACCGAATGACCGGCCGTGGGCACTTGGTACACGTCTTGATGGGGTTCGTGGAAAGGATCACCTAATGATCACCCAACTGCGTAGTGTGACAGATCTCTAGCGGCGGTCCTCTTACCTCCAGCTCTTCGGGCATCTTCCTGCCTATCAGAAGTTCAAGCCGAAGGAATAGGGACGGGCAGAGGCGACACAGAAATGAAAAATGGAACTCCTACTACAGGCGTTGTTATACTTGTGCTTGTTGTAGTCTGAGAGGAAGCCAACGAGCTTGAGGATGTGGTTGAGCTGGGTATTGATACCAGAGATGAGGTGGTTGAAGTAGTCGGTGTCGGCCCGGAAGACGTTGATCCCGTCGCCGATGGTCCCACGCTCGAGGCGGAAGTCAAGCTCGTCGCTAACGAAGAGCTGGAACGGGAGATTGAGCTGCTGGAAGAGCTAGCCGGGGTAGTCGAAGACAAACTGCTGACGACGCTGCTAGTCGATGTAACGCTCGATATACCAGCGGTGCTCGAGGACGCTGTACTGGTGCCGGTTGTGCTACTAGAGGACCCAGTACTTGAAGATGGCTGAGTTGACGACGTGGAACTGGTTGTACCAATACTGGACGCGGAGGAGGATGAGCCGCTGCTTCCGGTGCTGCTAATTGATAGAGTGCTAGATGTACTCGCCGTGCTTGACGACGTTGTACTGGTGGTGTTTGGGCTCCTGGCGGATTGAGTACTTGAGGATGACTGGGTTGACGTTGCTGAACTGCTTGTATCGGTACTGGGCGCGGAAGAGGAGGATGACGACGAAGATGAGCTGACACTGGACGTGCTTGAAGTTTGCGAAGTTGAAGCCAGAGTTTCTGAAGCGGTTGTCAAACTCGGAGACTCAGTGCTGGAGCTGGACGAGATGCTGCTGCTAGACGAGATGCTGCTGCTAGTTGAGCTGCTGCTGCTACTGGTCGAAGAAGGCAGCAGCG
The DNA here is from genome assembly GCA_014235945.1 of Colletotrichum plurivorum. Classification (NCBI taxonomy): domain Eukaryota; kingdom Fungi; phylum Ascomycota; class Sordariomycetes; order Glomerellales; family Glomerellaceae; genus Colletotrichum; species Colletotrichum plurivorum. Next base: position 53,012 of record WIGO01000178.1, read on the forward strand.
CTAGAAAATAGACGTTGAACACAACGGCGTTCGAATTAAGCCCGCCGCACTTGGCCGCGCTATTCCCCGGGCAACCGATCGTGCACGCAGCCTCGTTCACCCCAGGCGGATCGTTGACGATGAGATTGTTGGCGTCCACGCCCGGCTTGCTGCAGGAGCAGCCGCTGGATAGAAGGGCGACGAACCTGGAGCCCTGGGACTGGCAGTAGTTCTGGCAGTACGTGGGCTCGACTGGCTGAGCTGAGACGCCCACATCAAACTGGCTCTGCGTGACCTGGAAGCATCCGTAGTAGGTGTTTCCGGCGAGGGCGAACTGCGCCTGGGCCGAGACGCCGACCGACAGGCCAGCTACCAGGACCGCGATGCACTTTATCAGGCGCATTTCCCCCGTGGTTCTTGATGCGTTGACGAAGGGTGTTGGTGTTGGGCGTGGAAGGCGGATGGACTCGCAAAGGGGGCAAATTCGACCGTAGGGAGGGAGACAAAATGGAGGACGAAGTTGGCGTCAGGTGGAGGAGACTTCGCGGAAGCCCTAACGGTCGCTCGACTCGGCGATACCCCTTTAAATGAGAAGCTAGCGACAGGAGCATCTGTCCATTGCGTCTCGCAGACCGCAGCTAGGGGGTCCTGGGAGGTGGTTTTGTTGTGACTCTGAAGATCATTCCACGAAATCTGAGCACTGCCATTCCAAAGGAATGCTGTATGATAACTCGGGCTTGATGCGTTTCTGCAGTTGAGACAGGGGAAATCTCGCACACAGCAAAGTAGTCGTGATGCTGAGACATGGCACGCAATCCGAGTTTGAGGCATGAGCTCGGAAAACGACTTGAAGATTTTGGGCTCTGCAAGGCAAAAGAAGCTACTATTATTGACGTGGCGAGTCTAAGTCATACAGATCAAGATAGGTATCTGTAGAGAAGGGGATAGCTGCACTTACAGCTTAAATATCCCCTCCCCTCCTCCTAAGTTACTGCGACTATCACTACTCCTAGTGATATAATACATTTACTATCTTCCGTCACTATCGTCGTCGTCGTCCGTCAACGACATCTCTGTAGGCGCACTTGCCTGGTTGGAAAGGTTAATTGTTATCGAACAGAGGGCCGAGTAGGCGTCTCTAACCTCAGCGTTCGGCATTCCAGTTATCACCATCGATCATTCGGAACGGTTCAATGTAAGCCTCGGTATCAAACTCAATATATACTACTGTGTTTCAGTCTGGAATGATAACAAGACTAAAGTTACTTGAAAGACGATTACTCGACCTAGTGAATAACCGGACCAGGCGGGAGTATTATTCCGAGACTTGTCCGCCATACGAACACTTCGCTTTTTCGCTTTTTAAAACCAGACTCTACCACCCACCCACCTATTACTACTACTACATCTTCATCCGCTCAACAGATGGAAATTCCCTTAGTTGACGCCATGTCTCCTCTTCCACAGCGACTCACACAATCTCAAAATCCTCGATCTCGTCCTCGTCAACCGGCCACATCTCGCCCCTCATCGCCCCCGAAAACACCGTAGGCCCCACGATCCGATACCTCCCCTCCTCGCCCTTGCTCGGCCGCAGGATAAAAGGGTGATCCATCCCAGCCAGCAGACAGACAACATCCCCCTCCCGCACACCAGCGACCCCAAGCCCCGCGGTCCCATCCTCCGTGAAGAACAACCTCCCAACCCGCAACTCCGCCCGGCACTGGCCCCCGCACCGCAGCGAATCCCACTCCACGAGCGACGATACCGCAGACATACCCCGGAGCGCAGTCCCAGCTGCGAGCGAAGACGACGAGGAAGACCAGCTATGCTTCTTTGGCTCCTGGATGATCCAGCGCAGCAGGTCGCATAGACTGCGGTCCATGGTATCCAGCTCCGGACCCGGCTCGACAGCATCCGTGACGTCCGCCAGGAACTTCCCGAGCACGTCGAGATACGGACTATCGCAAGCGTGCGGGAACCACCGCCCGGCGCCCTTCTCCATCTCCCACTTCTCGTCGACCATGCACATCCCCCGCTGCACGCACTCTCCCTTGGGCGGGAACAGGTCGCCGATAAGGCTCCCGACCCTCGTCAACCGCGCCCCCCGGAGAGATAACCTCATTCCGTCGCTGGAGAACTTGTAACCCGGTTTGCTCCCCCCGGCCGCGGCGCAGAGGCTGTTGTAGTAATACCGATACGACCCGCGTGTCTCGGTGTCCTCGGTAGCGAAGTCGACGACCCACGACGGTGCCGCCTCCCAGTCCACACCGGGCGTCGTCCTCCTCCGGTTCGAGAAGTACAGCACCCTTAAGCTATCCTCCTCCTCAACCATGAGCCGCGTCGCCGCGCGAAACACCTCGCCGACGGGCTGCCCGTAGTCCACCGTCATCTTGCCCAGCACGCCAGGCGACAGCGCCCGCAGCGCGAAGATCTTGTCCCGCGGCTCTGAGGCCTGCATGCTGAGCACGCGGCGCAGCTGGTTCGTCGCGGCGCGGAACGGGCGCGCCATGGTCGTTGCATGCTGTTGCCACTCGTAGAGGTTGACGTGCAGGTCGAGGCCTTGCTGGCTCGGCGCACTCTCATCCTTGGGCAGGACTGAGAGCAGGTGTGCGAGGCCGGAGAAGACGAAGAGTCGGGAGTCGCGGCAGAGGACCACGGCTTTTGGGTGCGCGAACTCCTGGAGGGTCCAGACGCGTGTCCAGTAGGGGGACTGTTTCAAGCGGTCGAGAGCGTTACCGTCGCATACTGTCTTGGTTCAACAAGGGGGCTAGTAGGGGGTCGTCTTCCAACTCACCTCTAAGCGCCATACGCGCGGCGAACCGCTTCATCTTGTCCTCCAAGTCCCGACTGTAGTCGCACTTGGCGCGCGGCAGCATGGCGAGCGGCTTCGAGCCGGCCAGCCGGCACCAAGTCGCAGGCGCGTGGTCCTCGCCCAGCCAGACGACCACTTTGCTCGCGCGGTCGTAGATCTCGGCCATCATGGCCACCTGAGCGTTCCTCTCGTCGCCGCAGGCCTGGTTGATGCAGATGGCGTCAACCCATACCCTCAGCACGCGGCGCCTCCTGACCTTTCTCGTCAGCGACCGTTGGAGCACGCGCAGCGCGGCCGCGCAGTTGGGTGTTATCAGGAGCTGCTGCTGCTGCTGGTCCGAATTCGCGCTCCCGCGGACCATGAGCGGTTCGCAGGGCGTCTCACCGCCCCATGTGTACGACAGGGCAAAGTACGGCGGTGGGTTGTCGACGCTTGCTTCCACCACCTCGCAGCTTAGTTGGCCTGGTGCTTGCTCGTTCTTTCCGCGGCGGTGGAGGACTACCAGACGTATGGATCTTGGACTCGCCAGAGCCTGGTACTGGTAAGGATTAGAGACTTGCATCGTCTTTGGCCGTCGATGAGATCATGGAAACGTAGGTTTTGCGACTGTCGGCGATTGCAACAGGAAAATCATGACAAACATGACGAGCGCTGGAAAGGTCTTGCGGAATCGACAGCACCAAAAGCCAAGATATTCGAAGGATCGGAGAGAGATAATAACGCAGGTGAGCTGAACCGGCAGCCAGGTACGGAGATTCGTTTGTGGATCGGCCAGGGAGAAAGTGCTGACGGGTTGGTCGCCGTGTCAGATTCGCTAAGCTCCTTACGATCCTGACACCGCCAGCCATTCGCAGACCGAACGAATGGGAGGAGCGGGAGACTGTGACACGCGAAATTGACCGAGACCCGGGGGCCCGGGGGTGGCGAGATCGTCGTCGCTGATCGCCAATCACCTCGCCGGAGATCCATGCCGACAGCCCTACCAGTCGGACAGCGCGCTGACGGACCAACGGTCTCTACCCTGACGCCTTCGGCGAAGGCGATGAAAATGGCGTAGCACTGATGTGAAGCGAGTGACATGTTACATCGGTTGCTCGTCATTGCCATTGTACGACATGGATGTGGCAGTAACCCCCACGGATGTAGGTGATGCATTTGGCGAGCCGAATATCTTCATAATTGTTGTATTGTATTGGACTTATTAGGCGTCCTTGGCCTGTTTCCAGAGGTCATTATGCATAATTATACACTTATTCGTCAGTCATTCGCCTTTCAGAAACAGAGTTCTGTCCCGTCCCCAACACCAGGGAAACCCCTCACAACTTGGCGGCGTCCTTGGGGTTCCTGATCTCAACAATCAGCTTGCCGGTGTTGATGCCCTTGTACAGGTCGACGAGACCCTGCTCGGCTTTCCTGAGGCCGCCCTTGATGATCGTCTCCTTGCGCTTGAGCTTGCCCTCTTCCAGCCACTGGGCAAGCTCCTTGCGGGCCTGGGGGTACTCCTTGACGTAGTCGAAGATGATGAAGCCCTGCATCTTGATGCGCATCGTGATGATGTTGGCGTAGTTCTGCAGGATGTGTTGTTAGCTACCATTCCAGGATGGAGAACGAAGTGGAGCTGTGGGAAAATTACCTTGGGACCCTGGGGAGTGGCAGAGTTGTACTGGCTGATGCCGCCGCACATGACGAAGCGGGAGTGCTCCTTGGCGCGGGCCAGGGCCATGTCGAGAATCTCGCCGCCGACATTGTCAAAGTAGACGTTGATGAAGTTGGGGGTGGCCTCCTTGAACTTCTGCCTGAACTCGGGGTCCTTGTAGTTGAGGGCGACGTCGAAGCCGAGCTCCTCGGTCAGCCAGCGGCACTTGTCGTCGGAACCGGCGATACCGACGACGCGGGCGCCCTTGAGCTTGGCGATCTGGCCGGCGACGCTGCCGGTGGCACCAGCAGCGCCCGAGACGACGACGGTCTCGCCGGGCTGGGGGTCGCCGACGCGGATCATGCCGAAGTAGGCGGTCAGGCCGGTCATGCCGATGGCGGAGAGGTAGTCGACTGGGGAGGAGACGGCGGGGAAGGCGGAGACGGGCTCGATGCGGCTGTCCTGGATAACGGCGTACTCGGACCATCCGCCGAGGACGGGCAGGACGTCGCCCTCCTTGGCCTTGGAGGACTTGGAGGCAACGACGCGGCCGACGGTGGCGCCGCGCATGGTCTCGCCAATCTGAACGGGGGGCAGGTAGGAGCGTTTGTCTGTAAGCGACGGTGTCAGTCAAATTGTCACGATAGCCACGGACAGTGAGAAGAGGGGTTTCGTGTGGACGCACCGTTCAACCAGCCACGCATGGCGGGGTCAAGACTGAGGTACCAGTTCTCAATGAGAATCTCGCCATCCTTGAGGTCCTCGGCCTTGGGAACGGGCTTCTCCTCAGCCCTGAAGGTTTTGCCAGGGACGATCTCGGCCGTAGGGCGCTCGGCCAGGACGATGGAAAGGTTCTGCTGCGACATGGTTGTGGTGGAAAGACGGGAGGTAATATGAACGACACGGGAAAAATACCCGGGAAAAGTCTATTGGAAATTCGGGGTATCAGTAAGAACGACGGGTAGAAATAAAATGATGTTCAATCTTCGGGTAGTTTTTTGGAGGAGGAATACGAAGAAAGAGGAAGAAGGAAGAGGAGGGGTAAAAGAGAGACAGATAACTGAAGGCGGCAGGAGCAATGAAATACCCTCCCTCCCGTGTCGTACCTTTCCAAAGTTACGTGTTCATGCTCCACGACTCAACGAGCCTCGGCTCAGTTTGGTGTTGAGTACCCCTCCAAGGCCTCCCACGCCGCCACCGGCGGGCGGCCGTAGATGTCTTCTTGTCAAGTCATGGCTTCGTGCCCCGCGGCGTGCCGGAGGGTAGAGACGAAGAGGGGCATTCACCCGCTGGAGCTCCATGAGACGAAGAACGAGCAAGGAATCATCTCCGGCGCACGGAGCACGGGCTAGTAGGGATATCGCCTGGAGGCGGCCCCCCTTACGGCTTGGTGTACCCGGAGTGACCGCCGTTAAGTGACGGGCACTCGGGGAGATACATGAGATGGACGGCGGGGGGGGCTTTTGTCTCGTTTTTCGCCTTGCATCGGACGCATCGGGGATTTGCACTTTCTGGAGGGGCCGGGTTCCAGTGGACATGGGAAAATACGATGGAAGAGATGCGAGTGGAACAATTCAATTGGAATGCACCGGATTCGTCTATGCGCGTCGCCCGCTGTGGCTAGCCGCTCGTTGCCGTTTGGTAAGGATACTGACTAAGCTGTGACGCCATGCCGAGGCACGTATTCGGGTGGAGACCCATTTATCGAGGCTGACCAATGCCGGTTTCTTTGCTTGATACTGCGGTTCGATTATCTAAATGCATAAATGGCCACACCAATCCCCCCCCCGCCTTGCCGTTCATGTTCGGTTGAAAAACACTGTCGTGGCCTGCAGATGCCCATCTCTCAGGCTCTGACTGCCGAACCTGCCCGCCTACCGTTGCTTTAGCTGTGGGCACGGAGCCTGGGCCCCTGAGACGGTCCGTCGGGACGGAGAGGATACTATGGAGCCGTGACGATGACAGGTGGAGAGAGGCCATCCGGGTGCTCGCTATTCTCGGAGGCACACAGTTGTTGAGCCGTTTACTGCGGTCGTTACGGATATTGTTACGGATAGTGGACGCCAGGACGACAGAGACGATAGGGACAAGAACAGGGACGGTAGGAACTAGGAACAATAGATATCGTATGTTCTCTTGAAAGCTGCTTGCTTGACACGGGAATAACTTGTGCTCTGGGACGGCGAGAGAGTTGCCCCGGCGGACGCGCAGCGCAGAACAATATGGAACGTTTGCCATTCTGAGTATCCTGCGCGTTGCCGTACGCATGCAGGAGCATGCTGCAGCTCGAAATCTGGACTCGAGTGAGGCTCAGCCCACCACCTCTTGGTATCTGCGCCTTGGCCGAGGTATGTCCCTCGTCCTATGTCGTTTTTCTTATTCCTTTCTTCTGGGCTCACCAACGGCCGAAGCTCCCAAAACGGCCTGCCCGGCGATGCAGTTCGGCCGATCGGTGGGCATCCTGGTCGTTCCAGATTCAACTCCCGCCGGGCCAATCACTTGCATAGGCCGGTCCGGGTCATGGCTGGATTGCTCCGCTCACCGAGGTGACCTCGGTACCTCTGTCAGCGGGGTGAGCACGTACCCTTACTCTTTCCAACTAGCGCGAAGCGTATGAGTGAGTGAGTGAGCGAGTGAGTGAATGCGACATGAGTTTCAGTTTCAAACCAACAACTCAATTACTATATTACGCCAAATCTCATCTCACGCGTTAGCATCGTCAAAAGGTAAGCTGTCAACGGGGCACACAGTACCCTCCTCCGGCAGCTCTCCCGAGACCAGGTACTCCCTCACAGACGAAGCGGTGCACCGGCTCGGCGCGTTGATCGAGCAATGCCCAACCGAGTCTTGTTGCAACAATCTCGCTCCCTCGAACAGCGATACGTTCATCCGCGTCCCTTCAATCGGCGCAACCGGGTCCAAGGTGTTCCCGACGAACAGCACCGGCGTCTTCGTCCTCCCGCCGAACGGCCCCGCGAACCGCCACCGAGGCCGGGCGGGGTACCCAAAGCACGGCATCTTGGACGTTGACGCAAACATGCCCCCGAACAACTTGCTCTGTGCACGCAGCACATCCACCCAAGCCGCCGCCTCGGGTTTCGTTACGTTGCGAAAGTCTTCACCGTCTGTACAGTACACGCCAAAGTTGATCTCGTCCCAGAACCCCTCTCCCATGCCCTCCGTCGCGCAGTCCGCCGTCCGGCATCCCTCGGTCGACGTCCACAGCCGCCGGGACGGGAGCATGCCCAGCGCTCGCGACGCCAAAGTGCCGTTCCCCAGCAAGGTCGCAAACGTCTCCGCAAGATCGATCCAGTTCCCATCCCGGTAGGGCTCGTACAGAGAGCTGAACAGCCCGCCCACCAACGTCTCCCTGGTGAACACCTCAGGGAACGGCATGCCCTCCTCGAAGACGGGGATCGGATCGTGCTCGAGCGCGTCAAGAAGGTCGTCGACCGATCTCTTCATGGCTTCCGGGCCGTTCCGGTCGTAGAGAGCGCACTTGTCCGGCCCGGCCGCGTGACAGAGCCTGAAAAACTCGTCCCATTCCCTGTCCGTGTCCAAGACGAACCCGAGGAACTCGCCCGAGGCGCTGTCGGCGAAGTCGCCGCATCCATCGAGGATCATCCGCCCGACACGCTCGGGATACAGGCTGGCGAAGGTTCCGCCGAGGAACGAGCCGTAGCTGAAGCCCTGGTAAGGTCAGCAGGGGGCGATTGGTCTGCGGATTTGTCAAGACATACCCAGTATTGCAATAGCTCCTCACCGGGCTTGTAGCGGAGTGCCTCTGGCACGGCCAAATGGTTCCCGCTTCCATGGCTTCTATCCAGAGCCTCCCGAGCCCGCCTTTCCCTTGCTTCGCCGCTCTTCTCCACCATCGCAACCATATCACGCGCCACAAAAGCTGTGGTCACCGTCCTCATGAGAAGAAATTCCTCTGGAGATACCCGATCGGCGCCGCAAAGCTTCTCGAGCGAGCGCGCACGCGTCCAGAGCATGTCGAACGATCGCTGCGACGAGCCGACGTCTCCGTATGCCCTTCCAAGCTGGTGCCAGAGCTGGCGATCGAGCAGATTATCAAAACACGAGATGCGCGGCGTCGAGAACCCGACGCCCCGCGGGTCGAACGAGACCAGGTCAAAGACCTTGCCCCCCGTGTCGTTCCCGTTGATTGTGTCGACGAGCTGGCCGTTGAGCCTGCCCGTCAGCATGGTCACGCCCCGGACGCCGGGGCCGCCTGCCCCCCTCGTCAGCTTGATGATGTTCCTAGCATGTAGTTTTCATCTGCCCTTACCTGGGTTCAGGTAAACCTCGCCGCCGTAGCGGGGGTCGAGGACGGAGATGTTGGCGGGTTGCTTGATCATGGCGACTGCCACCTCATGGTCGCGCCGTGTCTCTTCCGGTGCGGTCCAGTCCATCGGAAGGAGAAGGCGGGCGCATTCGAACTTGCCATAGCAGGGCACGTAAGCGAGGTCGCGAGACGGCGGCAGCGCTTCCCAGTCGAAGTAGGTGTCGTTGTTGCCCGGTTGAGAGCTGAGTCGCTCGCCAGGCGAATGGCTGCTGTCCATGGAAGTCCCCTTCGGAAAGCTGCGACCGAGACCGGAGGCATAGAGCAGCGCAGTTGCTGTCAGCAAGGTGCACGCGGCTCCCCATCTCCGCGTGGGTTTTGCATGTCGCTGCCGGTGGGCTGGGGCCAGATGGATTGTTTTCTCGTCCATTATTTGAGGGAAACAAAGGGTGGTGGTGAGGCTTGGTAATCAGTCGGATTGCGATGATAGGAAGGAGCAGACCGAGTAGGTTTTTATCACCGGCTTGAGTCTGACACCTACGTGGGACTTTTGGCTGGTTCCGTTGAACGCGTGGTTTTTCCTCACGTCTGACGTACGCCCGCTATCCTATCAACAGGGGTTTATCCGCTGTATCTACTGGGGGCAAGTCCCGAAACAGCAAGTTGACCCCTCTAAGCTGACAGGTTTGACTCCTGGGGGCAGATCAGTTGCAATGACAGGAGAGGTTATATAACTGATTGTCGATCATCAGCAAAGTACATTATAGCCGCCGTGCTACTCCAAACCCCTCCTACTTGTGTCAGGTGGCGATTCCAATCTATAAGAAACTATCATCATATTCATCTTCCTCACAGAAACCACGCTTCAAATTCCACTTCAACCTGCTGAACTTTCGCCGGCCCCGTCGCTCCCGTAAACGCAAGGTCTTCCGGTAAGCCGGCAAAGCCCACTTCGTCATCCAGTCCGACTGTAAGGCGTTCCGCACGCTCGGTCGCTCGGCCGGTCTCCAGGCGAGCATCGGCCTCAACACGCTCAACAGCGCATCCCACTCTCCCTGAGACATTGTCCCCATATCATGCAACCGCTGTGGTTCTTCGATAGACTCATAGAAATGTCGCTCCCATATCTTGATCTCCCACGAGTTTTTCCAGGGCCTGTTCTTGTCTGCGAACCAGCCCGACCGATCTTGCCACTTGGCCCACCACTCCGGTATCACGGTGCCTTTCATGTGGACTGAGTTCGTCACGACATAGTGCTGCGGCGCGAGGTATCGTCCGTCGATAGGCAGCCCGTTGATGAGCGGAGAGTCTGCGTAGAGTTCAAAGAGCACGCAGGCGAGACTCCAGATGTCCAGGGCGGACATAAGAGGCTTTCCCGGCTCCAAGTAGGCGCTAGGAGGGCGGATATGAAACGGGCTGGGCGAATCGGATTGAGACTGGTCTTCGAGACGGAATGCGGAGCTGAAGCCGCCTAGTATCAGCCTGGCATCGCGCAGAGTAATATTTTCGCTATCCTTGTCCATCTTCATGGGTTTGACCACGTATGATGGGATCCCGGGGTCTGTCGGATGGGCCCCTCTGTCTCCGTATCTCACCGGCTCTTTTTGGGGCTTGCCGTACCGATCGTACAGTTGCTTTGTCGAAAGGATGTCCAAAGACGGAGACAAAGGGAACTGCAAAAGGATGTTGCTGAGGCGAAGATCTAGGGCACGTTGTCAGCAAGATCGCCTAGGGCAAAGGATGACAGGGACTGGGGACTCACCCCCGTGCGCGTAGCCTTTCGAGTGGACTTGGGCTACGGCCATAACCAGCTGAGCGCCAAGCGATTTTGCGACATCAATCTGAAGCAGGTCGCCTTCGAATGCCCCCTTTACTTCCTGCAGACTGCGCCGCGTCGGCGTGGTGACAAGGCATTCGTGTACGCCATTGGGCCCTCCAACATGAAAACGATCGTGAAGGACGCTAAAGAGCTCAGGCTTCTTGAGACGGTCGACTTGGCCTGGTGTCATCTGGTGGAAGCGAAAATATTTAGACCGCTTCTCGTCGAATGCAAGCCACATGGTTGAGTAACAGCCGTGACCGAACTTGTTAATTATTCGATATCTGTCGTTTAATCGGTCTCCAGCATGGACTTCTCCCACGTGGAATGGGTGGAATCCGCCCCATTTGTCGCTTGGACTGCTCTGTGCAAGCTCAGAGAGAATATCGCTCTCGGCGCTGTCTTCGTACATCTTGTGCATCCTCGCGACCTTGACGCAAACGTATTTGGACAGCTTCTCGTCATGAGCAAGCCAGGAGGTCAAGTCCAAGTCGTAGCTGAGCTTGTTGACTATTCGATAACGGTCGTTTAGTCGATCTCCGATGTAGACTGGGTGTAATCCGCCCCATTGGTAACCCCTGATATACTCCGCAGCCCTGCTCCTGGCGGAACCGGAACGAGGGCGCATTGCAGGCTGGGATGGGTTTCGACGCATTTCAAAGACAAAAACCTCGCTCCACGAGCCGTTGGAAGAACGCGGCCCAATAGCCGCGTGGTTGTCTGCAGACCACGACAGGCCATCGCACCTGATATGAGAACAACAGACAGCGGAAGATGTGTGTATGTGTACTGGTTTGTAGGTGTGATTGTAAATTGGAGAGAGGAAAATTGTTTTTCTTCAAAGGTGCCAAGGCAGCAGTTAAAAAGGGGTAATTTTGCATCATACTTTTTCCCCATCGGGCGCGATCGGAAGGATTTTTGCCTGTGACGCCAGGTAGGGATTAATACCACGAGTGAAATCGACATGTACACTGTATGTACGTAGCACATAGACATGCCAGTCTAGGTACCGCTTTGCTCTCTTTGTCCAACAAATATGCAGATTATAGTGGGCTGTCTTCTGAAATTCTCAGGTTCATATTGCGTCCTTCTCCAGTAGGTTTCGACCAAGAAAAGCAAGAACAGATGACCATATTCAATACTATCCAATAATGGACCAAAGTGGCCACCACCGGACAGCACTGAATAGCACAGGCACACGTTGGATCGTAGAGGGAATTTACAGATAACACGAAAAGTTTATCAAACAGTGGGATCGTCATTCAAAAGACCAAACAGGTTTTAGGGTACTGCGTTGTCTCAACATAGTCTTCAAACTGTTGTTGTGCTCTTTAGGTCCTTGGAATTGTATAAAGGATCCAATTTGTAAGAAGCCACGTTATGAACCATCAATGACCGGGCCTCCTTTCATTCAAGATTCAGCAGCCGGGCGGCATTTCTGTACGCAATCTGCGTAAATTCTGACTGGCTCACCAGGCAGCTGCTTCTCAACGCCGACATGAAGGCCGCGCCGTCTGCGTTCGACGCAAGGGGCCAGTCGACGCTATACATGATTCTGCTCCTGGCCGTGTTGCGGACGATGGTGGACGCCGGGTTGAGGCTGAACATGCCACTCGTCGTGATATACACGTTGTTCGCATACACGCTCCCAAGAGTTTTCTGACGCCGCCGGCTCAGGTAGAAATCCGACCGCTCGAGGAAGAATGGCACCATCTCCCCCATATGGCCGAGGACGACCTGTAGCTCCGGGTGCCGGTCGAAGACGCCAGCGAGGTAGAGCCGAAGGAACGCCATGCCCGTCCGCTCGTGCCAGCCCCATGCCGTGAGCGCGAGCGTCTCGGCCTGGGCTGGAGTGTATCCGCCCTCAACCGCCGGCGCGTAAAGCCCGGTTCCAACGGCGGTGACGTCCTCAAGCTTCGGGTATGTGGGATGCAGGTAAATCGGGACACCGAGGGACGTCGCGGCCGCCCACAGCGGGTCATACGCTGGGCCGTCATAGAAACTCTGGTTCCCGAGATGCGCGTCCATGAGCGCTCCGACGAACTTGTTCGCGGTCACGCAACGGCGGAGCTCCTCCGCGGCGTCTTCCGGAAGGGCCATGGGGAGAATGCAGAACCCGCGGAAGCGGGCCGGGGCGGGGGATGCGGCGATGGCGGAAGCAAGCTCGTCGTTGGCGGTGCGGCACGCCGCTGGTTCCGAGAGCACTTCGGGAACGGGGACGTGGGAGATAATCTGAATCTTGATGTTGTTGGCGTTCATGTCGGCAATCCGATTCGGTCCGATCTCCTGAAGCTTCGGGGCCACCATGTTGGCGCCAAAGAGCTGATTCTGGGGGCTCGCTAGGAACATCTGGGACAGCGAGGGAGATAGCCAGTGTTCCTCGAGCGTGTAATATGGCACGTCGGGACAACTGTCGCCTTCAGAGGCCTTGTCGGGGACCGGCGCAGCCCATACCAGCGACGTCAGTAGTAAAGCCCGGAGAAGGAGTGACAGCATGATTGTCATGGCTCCGCGTTTGAGGTCGATGGTCGTTGAAGTAAACGACAAAGAATGTCGATAAACTAGGCCCAGCTGGTTCTTATAAAGTTGAACTCCTACCTTACACATCCACTTGAACAGCTCACCCTCAGAGGACGAGCTAGAGAATCCGGGGATACTACACTAGTACTCGGCTTGTTGATCGAATTACTGTGGCTAGTCCAAGCCAACCGGCGCGGGGGCTGATCTCTTGCCAGAATAGACTAGCGGCCAGCTTCGTGGCCCTGCAGCATCGCGGGGATCGGAGTGCGGCTGAAGACTTACATCCGATGGTCTGCCTGGTACAATACTTATCTTCTGGGCCCGGACGCTAAGACGATGTAAATCTGATTGCCAAATCGGCACTCAAAAGGGCCTGCAGCCGATGGAATTATCGCTCTTCACTTGGGAAAGTAGCTGAGAGGACTCCTATGACGGGTTGATGACATGTAAACCGGGCGGCTAGATACATAGAACCCGACAAAAAAGGGAGATGAGTCTCACAAATGCATTATGATAGAGCTATGACGGGGACCAGTCTCGTGTTTGAACAGTATTTTCAGCACCTACGTATTTCAAAATGACTTGTTTACTTGTCGACCTGTACTGTACCCAAAGGCTTAGATCTTTGAATGTTCCATGCGGTCTATTTACTGTCGTCAAAATAGAAATTGAGAGAAAGATGAAACTGCACAGACTCGCGACAGAGAATTCAATGGCACCGAGCGGTTGGAGCGTTGGGTGGGAAATGAACGAGGTAACTGGCGTTTTCAGTGGCGTTGACGGCGATTTAACGCATGATGTCAGTGCTCAAGAATCATTTCTCAGGACTGGATAGCCATAACCACTGTTTGAGGGCCAGATACATAGTAAATAGTCCTCTTAATGACGTTGATAAAAGCCAACCGACCAACCAGCCAACCAACTGAAACCACCGACTTATACTAGATAACCCCATCACATGCCCATACTACTGCAAAAATGGTCTAAAACGGACAGACAAGAAACCTATAAATTCAGAATCCACATCAACAAACCTTTCCAATCGGACATATGCCCCTGCAGCGACGACAATGACGGACAACAGAGACGACGATAGACGACGGCGATGATAGTGACGGACGACGGCGACAGTAACGGACGGCAGTACAAGTATTGCATCATCAGGAGCATTGAGTGGTACTTGTAGTAATTTAGGGGAGAGACTTTGAAATTAAAACCAGATAATCATTATTCAAGCATGTCCTTTGACTACATGTCGCACCTGCCGATTTGATAGCGACTTGAATTATCCATCCACTCCTCCTAGTTGAAGCCATCGGGCCAGTACTGCTCCAGCCAGGGGTACGGGTCTTCGGGCTCGTAGGAATTCTCTACAGTTCCCTCAAACTTGGTGATGAAGTCCCTTGTCTCGTTGAACAGCGCGTACTTGTCATCAGGACCGGTACCGACCATGTAAGGCACGATCTGCATGTTGTTCCCGATCCCCTTGTCCACGATCCTCTCCGTGTCGAGCTGGGCGAAGCTGAGGTGGAACTCGTCGTCGTAGTTGGCGTTGATCTACCTACGTGAGTCTCGACTCGTGTTCAGGGGAAGGTCTCAAGACCACTTACAGCGCCCATCCTCGTCCCGTTTACGGCCACCACGTTCGTCACGTTGACGGTACGCTTGGCTTGTAGAACACAGTTGCCGCAGGACCTGTAGAAGTTGCCAAAGTCCTCGGCATAGAAGCCGGTGATGGTGAACTTTCCGCCCAGGGCGTTGTCCTGGAAGATCTGCGACTATTGTCAGACACTTTGCCCTCAACCAAACAGGCTGCTGGGTATCTCTCACCTTGTCCGAGGCCCGGCGGGCACCGCCACCGATGACCCTGAGTTGCGTGTTAAGCCCCTTCGATGTGAGAGCGTCCTCGCACACATCCTCCCACCAGACTACAAGCGCATAAAGTCAGTCTTGTGATGTCGATCATGCTATCGCCGAGTACATACCGTTCTCAACCCACGCATCACCCAGGGCGTGGATACCCTCAGCTTGATGGGTTCCGATGATGACATTCCTGATAGTCGCGCCCGGCATCAAGTTGAACACGGCGTCGGCGTCGGTTCCCTCTGCCTGCTCGTTGCAGCTGCCCTCGACGCGCTCATACCGCTTCATGCCTCCGTCGAAGACCTGGCCCGGCAGGATGTACATGGCCTCCTCGAGGACGACCGTCTCGTTGGCGACGGGGAACTTGGTGACGGGGTAGGGGAAGCGAGGGGGCGGCCTCGCGCTCAGGTCGCTCTGTGACTCGTCCGGGTCGCCGGCGCCGTCCTGGCGACGCTGGTGGGCGGCCACCTGCCCTAGTGCGGGAAGCAACGAAAGGAGGAACGAAGTAGAGGCTCTCATGATGCTTTGAGTAGTGATGCTTTGGGTAGATGGTTGTTAGATCTGACATACTCTCACAGCAGGAACATCATGCGGATTTATATAGTTTCAAGGAGTCGTAGTGTCTGATGGACATCGCCCTTGGACTTTCTCTTCGGCCATGTCTGCCAGCCCCGTCATTTGCAACAATCGTTTGCATTCTCATCATCCTCCGCCACCATCCCCGAGATGTTGTCAGTCACTGCCAACGTGCAAAGCAGCTTCTCTTGATGTCTACAGCTTCATGTGGGCGGAGAAACCAAGCATGGGAATTCCCATGAATCACCTCTCTCGCTCACATCCTTGGATAACGCTTGGCGAATGAGCCAAGCATACCAGAGTCTTAGCAGAAGTCCACTTAACCCGCGGCCGCCAGACTTGGCCTTTGTGCTTTGCGGGGTGAGATCCAACATCACTCCCGAGCTCTTGTACACAGGATTCGAGGACCCCCTGCTCAGTATCTGGCGTCAGCTAAACCTCTTATGGAACGACTGATGATTTTCCAGGCGCGCTATGATGCAGGTAGATCTGGTTGCCAGCGTTTTCCAAATGTCGTCTGGCTGACATCGGATATGGAGCAGGGGCTACCGTATACGTGACCTTGCCGTCCCGCACCACCGGTCCACCCCCGTCTCCAGTAGCTTATCCGAGGCGCACCCAGAGCGTTGGGCCCGCATACGGTAGGACAGGCATGATACAAGTAGACTCTTTGAACGGTGAGGAGTACGAGATACTGCTTATCCGCAAGGCCGACGCAGTGGCAGTGAAGCAGGAATCATATCATCTCCACGATAGGTATCTTGGCATGCGTTGGCAACAGGCTGGATGTACCTCACATCGATAACAAGAATTGGCGAACACACAGAAAAGAAAGGCCTCGCAACTTGGCGCAGCCTCCGCCAGCTCGGGCGCATCTTCGTGTTTAGTTCCCCGCCATCCGCTTCGGTAGATGTCCAAGAGTCGGTCTACCCCTCATTTCCAAGACTTTGCCCACCTTCGGACTCTGGGAGCGGGGACCACGAGGATATCGTGTTTGGAGAACTTCTATCTGTCTTTGAACACAACATGGCATACTGCTGACGGCAACCTCTACCTTCCCCGAAGCGTGAGGTGATGTGGTCGTTGGGTGTTGTCTTTATTCATATCTGTCGTGTGCGTGGTATCTATCTTCTGATGTGAAGCAAAGCGTGTGCTATGCATTGCCTAGCGATGCCATAGTCGCCGTCGAAAGCAATGAACTTGCCATCCCTTCTTCCCGTCATTCCCCAATGCAAAACCCTCACCGCGCAATGTGGTTGCGCGCTCTGATCCGCCTGTACCGACGCGTAGCCCACCACAGGGCGGCGACAGCGGCTAACTCAAGGAGACCGATAGCGAGGAATCCTACCAGACGAAGGTGTGCCGATGATTCGCCCCAGGACACCTGGATCTGAATCCCGTTGTCCTCTGCCGCCTCGACGGCCTGGGGCGCTTGCAGGTACATGAAGTGGTCGAGATCGCCTATGCACTCCCCAACAGTCACAGGGCTGAAGCCTCTGTCAGTGAAGCTCCGCAGCAAGGTTGCAAGACCGAGGGCGGTCTCCTTCTCGGTGTCGTGCATCTGAATCAAGAAGGAGTTCTTGTCAAGGTCTGCCGCTGCGAGACTATCGAGTAAAGTAGGAGAGGTTGCATTGAGGCCGCCTGGTGTCGTATCTCTCAAATCGACGCCAGGGAATACCAACCGTTGGCCGCCGACGGTCAGTCTCTCTATGCAGCCATTCTCGACGGTGCAACTCTTGGGTGCCCGGACGTACATGGGCAGTGGGCCACTCGAGGATGTATGTGATACGAGGATGCCCGATATCCTCTTGCGAGCTTCTAGAAGTTGTTGATCTTCCGCGGCTTTGTTCTCGGAACCGGGCTCAGAGGGCCCAGTCGTAAGTCCAACGAGGTGTCCGTCTGCCGCCATCCTCCTCACTAATGTCTCCCAGTAGCCCAAGTGACGTTGATCTGAGAGCTCTGGCGTCGTGTTCAGGAAAAATGTGGCATGTGCGTTGTGCTGCGCCAGTTGGTTTAAGACGTAGTCCGTGTAGAACGACGGGCCATAGTCAAATGTGAATGCCACAGTTCCTGGAATCTGTGTAGTTTGGCTTAGCAATATGACCCCAGAAAAGGTAAGTGTCAACGAACTTTGCACTTTCGGACTACTTGTCCATGTTTGGAGATGAATGGGGGCTCCATATTCAGCTTCATTTTTGCGAGAGGTCTGACACCGAATAACTTTCGAGGCAAGGGGTTGAGCGATTTGACAGACTTGAGCGAAGCTGGTGTTGTCCACTAGCTAAGTGAGTGGAAATGATGAACTGAGCGCATCTTCAAAAGTTGTGGGGAGCGAAGACCATCGGCTTCTTACCACAAGGGTTACCGCGGCTGGCGTGTTGCATCGCTTAGGATGACCCGTTCCCTGGCGATTCATCTCAAAAGTTAAAATAGATGAAAAGGGGGTCGGGACGTCGCGTGGCTAGACCTTTATTCGCCATCACGACTCAAGCTTTCTAAGTCCCCCGTCCAGGATACCGATGCAACATTTATCCTCGAGGCTGCAGCGGTGCGTGTGGTCCTCCGTGGCTGGGTCCGGACCCAGTCTCATGGGACTCGATGGAACTGCCTGAACGAGCGTAATGTCTCACCGCTTGGATGTCTGGTGAAATTTCGGAATCGTTACATTCGGAATTCAAAGAATTGCTTAGGTTAGGCTGAGATCGCCATTTTCTTTCCCACTTGCGAAGATACCGCCGATGTTACCCTCAAATCCTACCCAGTTCCATTTGTGCTCTGGGGTTGTAAGCGTCAGCATTCAAGTCGGCGGACTTCATGGATGAAGCACGCCATCTCAACGCCACTTGATCTGTGTTTGACGCAAGTATTTGGGCTCAATCAACGGTAAAACTTAACCTGGCACGCCTTTGAATGTGGTAGCCATGATTTACGACAACCAAAAACAGCTCTGTTACTGCATCTATCAGAGTGGCTTAGTTACATGAACCTCTAGTGGGTTTGCTTGTGACAGGCTCTGAGGCTTTTCCAGTGACCGTTATCTGGTCAGCCAGCTTTGACTGTTCAATGTAAATAACCCAAACACCGACGCCCAGCTGACGAAGAGAAAATTGGCCACCGTCGAAAAGCAAGAATACTGCATCTTCTTCTGCAACCTGGGATAGGATCGGCCGGCCCCGTCCTGCTTCGCGCTCTGCGACTCATTCTGTAGCGCCGTGTTGCCGTCTTCTCCGTTGAGGGCATCGGCCAGCAGCAACGTGCTCGACCAAGTAGCGAAAACGATTAAGCAGCAAATGTTCATGACGGTGACACACGGCGAGCGGTACGCGCCAAGCACCCAGGAGAGCGCGGCGCCAAGGCAAGAGAAGTTGGCGAAACCCGTGCAGAGGATCATGAGAATCGGCTGGAAGTCCGGGTGTCGCGCGTTCACCGCGCGTACCACGGACTGCTTCTCCATCTCGAGGTCCGCATCGCCAAGGGACAAGAGGCCCAGCTTGTACCGAACATACCTCCCGGCGTCCACGAGGGCTAGCTTCACTAAGCCCAGCGCCCAGTATGTGTAGTTGCTGCGCTCCCACCGGACGTACATGAGGAACGCCCTGCGGAATGTCTCGGGCGCGACGGTGTAGACGACGGCGTTGCTCTGGTATCGTAGTCGCCAGCCATCTCGGAGGAGGCTCATGGTCAGCTGAACGTCCTCGCCGTGGCGGAGCGGTTTGCCGAGAAACCTAGCCTCAACGAGGCCTTGGGCGTGCGGCTGTGCGGCGTGTCTCCGAAAGGCGGAGATAGCGCCCGGTAAGATGTTGACGAAGCCGTGCTTTGACTGGGCTGCGCGTGGAATGTTGCCGTTCTGTTCAAAGAGGCAGTCGAGTGTCCTCGGAATTAAGCTGTCCCAGCCATCGGACTGGACGTTGTAGACTGAGAGGTGCCCGGTGACACCTCCGATATCGCTGTCGAGGACCAGGGGACTGATCAGGTTACGGAGAGCCTGCTTCTCGAGTATGGTGTCGGAGTCGAGGGTCACGATCACGTCGTTGGTGGCCTCCGCGAAGGCCGTGACCATGGCCTGGCGTTTTCCGCTGTTGACTTCGTGCTGAATGGCCGTACATTGCACCGGGGGTTCTGACTGGAGGGCCTGTTGTGTAGCCTGTTGAATGTGCGACCAGGTATCGTCCGACGAGCCGTCGTCCACGACGATTATGTGAATCTTCTCCTTGGGATAGTCAGAGGAGACGACGGAGCATATCGAGTTCTTCACGAACTCGGACTCGTTGTATGCTGGGATGATGACGCTGATGGTTGGCAGTCGCTTGTTGTCCTTGATGCCCGGAATGGGTTCGTACTCTATCCAACGAGTGATAATGACGAGAAAGTTGAAGAGAATGATGCAAGAGGCAACTTGGAAGAAGATGTCGTAAACGCCAAACGAGCTTCTGGACTTGATGGTAATGTACTGAAAGGTGGCGAACGTAAGCGCTGTTCCCAGCGCGACGAGACGGCCGATGACCGTCCGAAAACGCAGGACCGACATCTCGGAGTCCTGGATCTGTGAGATGGAGAAGGGAGCAAGGGAAGCTAAAGACTGACCTGTAAAACAAGGAAAAGCGCTGGATAATTTCGCTTCCTCCCTTTAACTCCCCGAGCCGTCAGGATCCGCCCCGAATGTCAAAGCTCAATATCAATGTTATCCGTTAAACTCGAACGCCGCCCGAGTCACGACCCTGGTTGCGCGTTTATGAGATTCAACCTGCTGGCAGTCAGAAAATCCCCTGTATCGAAAGATTGCATGTCCGATATCGAACTTCTTCAAGACTTGACCCAGCGCTGATGGAACGGCATGAATCGCCAAATGGTTCACCGCTCACAACTTTCCTAACTTGTCGACCAGTCTAGACTCTCATTTGCGTGTTTTCTCTGAATATCCAGGGTCTTCCATACTCAACCGCGGGATCAGCCAAAAATATGTCACCAAACTTTAACTCGGTTCTGGGGCAAACCCTGTCCACTGTGACATGTTTGCTCGCCTGTTTTTTTCGCGATACGCCCTATTCGATAGCCCCTGGCTCCTTAACCAGTGTCATTCAACCCTTTTTTACAAGGAAGGGCTATTTCACATCCCCAAAGCTGACCACCTCCGACAAGTACCTGCAGCGACGATGACGGACGACAGCAATAATAACATACTAAAAGTAAATAATGATGGTTAGAATAGCTAGAGGGGATGTGAAATACTCGGACTGGGGTGTGAGATAATATTTCCCTCCTACAACTTGGAACTGCGGGGACAACGGGAACAATAGAGGCGGTCGCTGATTCTCGAGATGGTTTGGCTGACCCCATATATCAGACTGCGGACTACCAAATAAGCACCCCCTGGCACGCCTTCTGTTCGTTGCCACTCGTGCTCGTGGCCGCCACAGCGTTATTTAATGCACTGAAAACCTTCTCTTGCCTTGTATGTCACCTGGCACGCTGAATTTACGTTTTCCAGAGCCCCTCCTGTTCTCGAACAAACCCCTCGGCCCCATGAACATGAGTCAACTATTCGCGCGTACAGTTGCGCTTCTGGCTCTGCTCTCGGCAGGTGTACACGCCCACGCCATGATGCAACATCCCGTCCCATTCCCGAGTCAACTTCTCAAGAATGACCCAGTGGCAACGGACGGCTCCGACTGGCCCTGTAAGGGCGAGAAGGACTATGATTGGTCTGGCGTGGCGAACATCTGGAAGAGGGGATCGACCGAGTACCTCCAGTGAGTCACATCTTCACCCACCGCCTCAAAGTTGATCGGCTGGTGACGAGCGAACGACAGAGCGATGGGAGGCGCCACGCACGGAGGGGGCTCGTGTCAGATCTCCGTCACGAAAGACCTCAAGCCCACAAGGCATAGCGAGTGGCGTGTGATCCACTCCATTGAGGGCGGCTGTCCCATACGGAACCTGACAGAAGTCAACTATGGAGACTCATCCAGCGTTGTCCTGCCCAGTACCTACAACTTCACGGTCCCGACATGGCTCACTATAGGACCTGCCGTGATGGCGTGGACTTGGTACGGCCGCTGGAGTGGCCCGGAGATGTTCATGAACTGTGCGCCTGTCGTGGTGACTGGGTACGAGGGGAACGCCGACGTTCCGGAGGCTGAGCAGACTGCAAAGTTCTACCACGCGCCGCTCGTGTTCGAAGCCAACAACGGGAACGGGTGTTGGACGCAAAACAGGGGTAGCTGCGTGAAATTTCTCGAACCGGGCGAGTCCCTCGTCATCAACGAGGAGTGCCCGCTGGACGAGTCGATTATGTTCACTGGGGAATGTGGCCCGGGAAGGACACTCGCAAACCTCTCAGGGTGGTGGCGGTGGCTGTCCGTATACCAGATCATTTGCTTGTTGCTAGCTGGTGCGTTTCTACTAAAGTTCGCTCAGCGTGTTGTGATTCCGTGGTATAAGAGGCGAAGTTCAGATATTTAAAATCTAATGTCCAAAGTTTAGTTGCTCACTTGTGTCCCAAATCTCCCATCCTACCCAACCTTGCATTTTGGCACCCATCAACCTCCTGCACGTATCTTCCAACAACAGACCAACGATGGGGGACGACGGAGTAACGTGAAATGGGATCAGCTCATATTTAGATGCATTTTGCAAAACCGTGCAAGGACTGTTCCGGTTGAGAGACTTATACACCGTGCCAGATCTTCGTGCGAAGTGATGTCCATAGCTGTGCTTGGTGGCGACCATGAATGAAAGAAGAGATCGCTTATATACGTCAGTAACATGGATGTATCGTTCACTCCAGTCCGTTTACAGTACCCATAGCGGTCCTCGGGTCTGCATCCCCACCTACATCGTGATATGAAAGAGATCATGTAGTCGTAAATCACATCATACGACAGGAACGATTCAGTCGCAAGAAGCTTGTTCATACGGCGATGAGCCTGATATAGTGGGTTTTCTCTCGCATATCGGGGCAAACCATTCGAGTAGTCGACACGACTTCCGGAGGGGGCAACGGTCAAGACAATGACCACCGCAAGAACGTCAATGCTTTTCACATAATTCCGCTAGCCATATTCCGCAATTCCGCGACTGTACAACAACCGAGACGAAGAGCAACGGAATTGACCAATCATGGACTCTAATTGGCCTTCTTTTCACACTGAATTCCAAGCCCATTCCCCGCAGTTGACCTGCCGTCGAGATCCGTTTCCCCCGCATGATCCTCCCGAATGTCTGCAGCAGCCCGCGTACCCCTTCGGCAGGGGAAGGCTAGGAGCGGTTCTTTGATGCCGGGCGTAACGAGTGACGACGCAATGAGTAAGAAGGGCGTGGCTTTACACGAGGACTTGGCCGCAAGACGCCTGACATAAGACCGCTGAATGCCTCGCTGGCAGCTAATATTTGGATGATGCAACATCCTTTGCGGTTACCACCTTCATCTGATCTCGTACCAAAAATGGCGAACCCAGACTACACGCTCTACTCTTACTTCCGCTCGTCCTGCTCCGCACGGGTCCGGATAGCTCTGAATCTCAAATCCCTCTCCTACACGACGATCCCGACCAACCTCCTCAAGGACGAGCACCTCTCCGCCGAGCACCGCGCCCTCAACCCTTCAGGCACAGTACCCCTCCTCGTCGACCATGCCAACGGCGACTTCAAAGTGTCTCAGTCCGTCGCCGCGCTCGAATACCTCGACGAGACGCACCCTTCGCCGCCTCTTCTTCCATCGGACCCGCAGGCGCGCGCCGCGGTGCGCGTGCTCGTGGCCATCGTCGCCAGCGACACGCAGCCCGTGACCAACATGCGCGTGATGCGACGGGTCCGCGCGCTGGGAGGTGACGCAGAGCGCTGGAACCGCGAGCTCATGGCCGACGGGCTCGCGGCGTACGAGGCGGTTGCGCGGAAGTGGGCGGGGAAGTGTTCCGTCGGAGATGACGTCTCCATGGCCGACGCGTGTTTGCTCCCCGCGTTTTGGAACGCCGAGAGGTTTGGCGTTGATGTCAGCGCGTATCCGACGATTGTGAAGATCGTCGAGAATCTCAATGACCATCCGGCCGTGGTGAAGGCGAATTACTTCAGCCAGCCCGACACTCCTGAGGAGTTGAGAGCCAAATAGACTATCACGTATCTTTTTCACGTCTACCAGCTCTCAATATTAATCATCGTGAGCTTCTTCATTTTGTGTGACGCGTGATTATCTTTTCCACGACCTTTGTATCCTGCCCTTACAGCCCTTCAAGCATGCCTAAAACTGCGGCAGGGCGGCCTCGATCCTGCCCGAAACCTCGCCAAAGCCGACGAGCGCGCCCTTCTCGCCGGCCCAACCGCGGATAATAACCGTGTCCCCATCCTGTAGGAACTTACGCTCCTCACCCCCTGTCAACTTCACGGCCTGCTTTCCGCCCTGCGTCTGCTCGAGGATGCTGCCCTCGGTCCCGGATTCTGTGCCGGAGATTGTGCCGGAGCCTAGCAAGTCACCGGGACGCAGGTTGCAGCCCGTGATGGTGTGGTGGGCGATCATCTGCGGCCAAGACCACAGCAGGTTCTTCGAGTTTGTGCGGCTGATGGTCGTCTTGTTGTCTTTCGCGGCTGTTTTCAGTGTCACGGGTTAGCCGGTGCTACCTAAATAGAAGAGCACCTACTTATCAGATCGACCTCCAACTCGATACCGAGGACGTTGTCCTTCTTCCCCTCGCGGAGGTACGGCTGTAGCTCCGTGTCGTTCGCAATGCCCGCAGTCTTGCTCCCCTCGAGGGCATCGGCGAGGACGACCCACGGACTGATGCTCGTGCCGAGGTTCTTGGACGTGAAGGGTCCCAGCGGGACGTACTCCCACGCCTGGATGTCGCGGGCGCTCCAATCATTCATGAGCACGTACCCGAAGACGTGCTCCTCAGCCCTATCGACCGGCACGGGCTCACCGAGCTTGTTCTCGCGGCAGATGAACATGCCCATCTCGAGCTCGATGTCGAGCCTCTCGCAAGGTGCAAGCACGGGAACCTTGGGCTCGGCCTTGGGGTCGCGCAGGATCTGGCCCCAGGGCCGGCGGATGGGTGTGCCCGAGACGACGACACTGCTCGCGCGGCCGTGGTAGGCTACGGGCAGGTGGACATAGTTGGGCTGCAGGGCG
Source organism: Colletotrichum plurivorum (assembly GCA_014235945.1). Lineage (NCBI taxonomy): Eukaryota > Fungi > Ascomycota > Sordariomycetes > Glomerellales > Glomerellaceae > Colletotrichum > Colletotrichum plurivorum. The sequence goes on from WIGO01000178.1 coordinate 77,626, forward strand.
TTCGCGGGCCCGCGGAAGAGCACGCCGACGTTGTAGGCGTGGTTCTTGCCGGCGTAGAAGTCCGTGTAATCGCCGATGGCGAGCGGGAGGTGGCTCTGGACGTCAGAGAGAGGGACAAGGGCGGTCCGGCGAAGGTCGGCGTTGTCCTTGAGCAGATCGGCGTGCGGCGTATTCTTAGCGAAGATCGACTGGAGGTGTTTTCGCACCTCACGGTGAGCGGCGCGGCCGAGGGCGGCGAAGTCATTGAGCGTGGGCGACGAGAAGACGGCGATATGCTGCTGAATTGAAGACAAAGGACGGAAGCCGCCGGCCTCAGCCAGGACCTTGAGGTCCAGCGCGTGTGTGCCAATGGCGACAGCCGGGCGAGGCGAGGTGTCCGACTTGGTCGAGATGATGCCGAAGGGAATGTTGGCGAGGGAGAAATGGCTCTCCGGGGAGATGTCGAGCCACGAGGATTGAGGAGCCATTGTGACAACTATCGTGATGTGAGGTCACTGGTAGTAACTCTCTTCGCCTGCTTGAATTGGCCGGCAATGAATAGCAGAAGATGTCAGTCCTGTCGTATCGATGAACCGTGTTCTCTCGACAAATATCGTTAATCGCAGCTGATAGCGTGTTTGTTTTGGAGGGGTCACCGCGGCGCCCAGACTGACATCTGATGCAATGGCGCATTCCGCAATTCCGGCGCAAGCCGAGCGGAATGGCATGGGAGCCGGGCCACCGCGGAAAGCCGGTGCGGGGGCGGGGTATCCCCGGAGCCGAAGCGGGGAAAGTACCTAGGTACCTATGTACCTGGGCCAAAGCCGCGAGTAGGCGAGGCCAGCCAAACGGGTGAGTTTCCGCGCCCTACTTGTGTCTCTCTTGTTGCATTTGATCTTGGGGTTGGGTTTTGTTTTTCTACCGTCAAAAGTAGAGGTTCTTCTGGGACTTTGACAGCTCCTTGGCTTTGCTGACGCCCTCGGACATGCTCCGGTTGCTGCCAGCCACAACATTGACGGGCGTCATGGGCTCGATAAACTGCGGCTCGATGGGCATGTCGATAACCACGTGGGGGCTCGGCATCGCAGCTGCCGGCTCCCTAGAGAGCTGACGCACGATGGGCTGATCGGACAGGGACGAAATCAGAGACTGCGGACTTGCTGCCGCGGCGGCCGTCGTATCGCCTGTCTCGGAAGCCTTGGAGCGAAACCAAGCCAGGAGGTCGCTTGAGGTCTGCAGCGGCAGGCTCTCCCATTCCTTGACGCGGTCGACTTTGTTCTGCCTCGGTGTCCAGGCCGGTTGAGACAGCAGAGCGGGCGACGATGCCGAGTCGAAGCCCACAGCCTGGCCGTCCAGCGTGCCTGAGAGCGCTCTGAAGAGGGCGGCCTCGGTCTCTGCCAGGCGGGTTTCAAGCTTATTCAGGTATCCGTTGGGGATGCCCCTGGAGTTTTCCCGGTCAGCACTGGCAAACACCCACGAGATTCACGAATCCACCATAGCCTCAAAGCTCGCTGGAGATACGCACCTCTTGCTCTGTTCTGGGTACTGGCATCTGCCAGGCTCGTGGCTGCATTGGAGACAAAACGGCCTGCCGGGGATGCGTCAGGACCTTGGCTAGACAGGGGGAGCGGGTCTGGCCCCTCGGACACAGGGAGTGGCTACTCACAGTTTCCGGTCACACTGGAGGGGCAATTTTAGTCAACCTCGACACTAATACAATTCAAGAGAGCTGTCGAGTCGAACTCACCCGTCTTTTCCTCTGTCGACAGCTCTCACAGGCGATGGGGCTCTGGAAGGTGCTGCCGCCCTCAGCTTCTGCACTGTTTCGAGACATTCTGGAACCGAAGAAGAAAGCCGTTTCTGCGACCTTTCAGAGCCAAGTGCCGTCGTGCGACCCTGGTCGAAGATCTCCGGGTTTTCGGTAGAGATACGGATGGGATAGGTGGTGTAGAAAGATCAAGTTCAAGAGCAAAAGTCCATCTCCGGCGCGGACAAAGAAAAGTCCGCAGGCGCCCCACTCTTCCGGAAGGTGCCGTGTCCGAGGCCCACTTGACTCCGACGTCGCCCCTTTTTCTCTCTATGCTGCTGCAAAGTATTGCCGCCGGTGTCTCCGTGTCCGTGTCGTTGTGATCCATCTCATCGACAACCCTCCGCCGATCTTGGCATCTCCGGACATCTTCTTTACCCTCTTGCATGGTCTTTCTTTTGCTGTTTCTCCTCTAACGTACTCGGGAAACCTCGCACCCCTACCTTTCGCGACGCACCATGCTCCGCGTCCCCACTATCCCTCGCGCCGTCCACTGAAGACGGATCCCTTCTATCTTCATCTCTTTGGTCTTCTTCAAGGGTCGTCTCCGAGACGCTCCGTCTCGCCCCCCGAATGGACGCGATCGACTCGCCCAATGCCACCTCCGAGTCTGGGACCCTCAGCCCGGCGCACTTCAACCACTCACGCAAGCGGAAGCACTCGGGCTCGACGGACCGGCCCACCCGCGAGTATGGGCTGATGCGAGACACGGGCAAGCATGACACCGCCCGCTTCGTTGGCAGTGGTAGCGGCATTCACTTCGTCCGGGGCGTCTACGTGAGGCTCGCCCGCAAGTCAGCCCTCCGCACCAATACCCAGGCCTCCGCCGGCACCAACATCAACGACTTGGTCCCCGGCGAAGATGACCAGCTTCAGCGAGACACCTCCTCCCGTGATTGCGACGATCTGAGTCTTTGGAAGGTACATGAGCTGGCGCCTGATGACGAACTCGAGCATGACGGTGACGGCGAGGGCGGCCGCCCGTCCTTTGAGCAGCTCGTCGACTGGTCTCGCAGCTATTTCGAAGCCTGGCACCCGACGATGCCGTTTCTCAACGCCCCCGATGTTCTTGGTCTCTTCGAGGAGGTTGGTGCCACTGGCATCGCCTCACTTGGACACCTCGAGCGGTCCATAGTGAAAGCCATCCTCTCCATCTCGCTGGCCGACAGCCGCCAACGAGCTGCTTTCGACTGTCCCATTCCGGGTGCCCTTGTCTTCCGCACCGTCGAGGAGGCTATGTCAGCCTCGCAGTTCGCCCTCTGTCAGCCAGCGTCCGTCCAAGCCACCCAGGCCGCCCTCGCTATTCAACTCTTCCTCGTCTCCATGCTCCGCCTCAACTCGGCCTCCCGCCTAGGTGGCCTCATCGTCCGTATGGCTTTCCATCTCGGCCTGCATCGCTGCCCATCGCGGTACCCCTTCTTCACACCCGAGGAGGCTCGCATGCGCCGTCGCGTCTTCTGGTGCGTCTACTGCACAGAGCGATTTCTCTGTCAAGCCCTCGGCCTGCCGCTTGACATTCGCGACGATGACGTCGATGTGTGCTACCCGGGCGATGAGCGACATGCCGCCCCAGCTGACGCCGAAGATGCCCGGCTGCAGCTCCTAACTTACCTGGCCAAGCACGCTCGCATCAGAGGTCTTGTCCTTGAGCTACGCAACAAGTCCATCCACGCCCGCGACGACACGGCCGACCGAGCGAGCTATGTGCAGGCCGAGCTGGCAAAATGGTCTAACGAGATCCACGACGCCGTTGAGGATGATCCACATGCCTCCCATCACGTTCCCGACGATGATGCCGGCCTCTCACAGCCTCCGCCGATATCCTCCGGCCACAGGGCCTTCCTCCTTCTACTCAAGTACGAGTCCATGATCTCCCTCAACCGGCCCATGATGACTTCGGATCCTTCGAGCCCGGCGTACTCAGCCGGCCTGCAGAACTGCATCTTCGCGGCCAAGTCAATCTTCATAGCCCTCAAGCGGCACCTGGCGCAGAACAAGATCCCCGGCGACCCCGCGAGCCCCCGGCTACTGGAACCCATGCTCCAACCGTCGTTTACGTGGGCTGTTTGGATCAGTGCCTTCATTCTGACTTACGCTGCCTTTGAGCGGCAGCTGCCTCTGTCTAGCGCGTTGAAGTGAGTTTCTGGTTCTTCTGAGTTGGCATCCGGGTGCTAATGCACTTATTGTACAGACACGTAGAGTCCGGCAAGGACATTCTCCGCCATATTGCCTCGCGTGACACCTCGTGGCCCGAGTACTGTCTCTCCGCCGTCGATGAGCTCACGGCTGCCGTACGAGAGCTGTCCATGCCACAGAACCCAACGCGACGACAGACGAGCGCACCGAACGTCCATCCGCGATCAAGCGGAGCCGGTCCGTCAAATAGGCCCGAGAACAGTCCCAGCAGGACGAGAAATCTACGGTCTGGTTCTACCGCGGCCCCCTCCTCCAACCTGCGCGCCAGATTCTCCCCGTCAGTGGCTGCATCTTCCGGTCGACCGGATGACCAGGTACCGGCAACAACAGACGGCATGTCCTGGACACAGACCCATAGCGAGTCGGTCCTGCCTCCGGACGACGCCGCGAGATGGGCTTCCCAGGTGTCCCCCGCCTCAGGTACCGCGCTTAACAACGCGGCATGGTCAGCGGGCACACCTGGAGGCGCCCAGCCGGGCTTCCAGCCGATGACACAGCAGCAACAGGATTCCCCAGGCTTCGAAGCGCAGCAGCCGTTCTCCTTGGGCCTGGGGGCTACCTCGTTTGCATCGGCGACGAGCGGGGCCGAGGCGGCACCCGGTGAGGGCCAGGAGTCAATGGTGTGGTACGACCAGCTGTTCGCCAACTCGTTCGGAGCCATTGACTACCCGTTCCTCGCGGCGGCGCAATTTGATCCGTCTGTAGATCCTACGTGGGCGTATCTACGTTAAGTACGAGGTTGTCCATTTTGGATTGATGGAAGGGGGAATCACGGAGTTTGTTTGGGTATTTGGACACAGGAGTTCCTTCGGAGCACGAGATGGAGTTGGAAATAGCCCTTACGTGGCGCTTCTCGCAAGAATCGGACCAGACACCTTGCAGCAACCATTCATATCATTCCATCATGACCACGACTTGGCCCGGCTATCCCGTATGCATATACAAGTATCAATAGTTCATCTGGTGTCTCCAGTGGCTCCCATCAGATGTTGCAGATCCACCTAATCAGTAGGCGTATTTGGTGCCACCGGCGTCCATCTTCTTGTTCGTCCGGACCAGCCAGAATCGCAGTACCCAGGTGCCCGCGATGCAGGCAAAGGCGAAGGCAGCGTTGCTAGCCATGGCGGTCAGGTAGCGCGGCCCGTCACTCTTGGGGTATAGGTAGGCGGTGTAGATGTATGAGGCGTTCGCCACGACGTTGACGATTGACAGGCTGACGGCCTTCTTCTCGGGCGTAGAGCCCAGCGTCGCGGATACCCATCCCAGCTAGCACGTATGAGTCAGTACAGGTCGTCGGTATGGTCTCGGGGACGGGGGAGGACATACGATGGGGGCGTTGACTCCGTAGGCTCCGGAGGCGAAGAGGAAGCAGGACACGTAGCGAGCAGCCGTGTTGAGAGTCACGCAGGAAATAACAAAGCCCACGATTGCAATGCCCATGCACACCGTGATGTGCCAGGTCCTCTCATTGTACCTACCCGAAGAGAGACCCGCGAAGTAGCCGAAGAAGCCGGACACCAGGTACGGCGGGCAAGTAAGCACGAGGGTGATGGTGCTGTTAAATCCAAGGGAGCCGACAACAGTAGGGAAGAAGTTGTTGAAGCCGCACGCCGAAAGGTGCATGTTCTGGATGAAACACAGCAGCCAGAGACGAGGGTCACGGACGGCCTGTCGAAACCCGGCGCGGGCACCCTTGCTCTCCTCAACGCCGACGGTATCACGGATCATGCGGTCGTGAGCGAGCTGGCGTTCTTCTGGGGACAGCCAACGCGTTGTCAAGGGGCTGTCTGCCAGGGTGAACATTCCGATAAGGGCGACGCCGAAAGTCAGGCAGCCCTCGATGATAAAGAGCCACTGCCAGCCCTTGAGGCCGTGGTTCCCGTCGATGGTGTTGAAGACAGCGGCTGCGATCAGACCTGAGAAGGAGGTGGCGAAGATGTTGCCGGAGTATAGGATCGACAGGCGTGTGGCAATCTCCTTGCGGGTGTAGAAGATCGAAAGCATGTAGATGGCGCCTGGGTAGAAAGGGGCTTCGGTTACGCCGAGGAAGAAGCGGACGACAACGAGACCGGTGTAGTTCTTCGCGAGGGCGGTGCAGGCGGACACAATGGCCCACGCCATCATGCACACGGCCATGTAGATGGAAGGTCGGACGTGCTTGGAGGACATGAGCATGTTGGATGGGATTTGCATGAGGAGGTAGCTGGGGCAATCAAAGCTTTGTCAGTCGAGTATTCCTTTAGATGCGTCTGACAGATGATAAGACGGTTGATAGGGGCAAAGATGACAGACAACACCGACGACAATGGGGAAAGACAGTAAAAACAGCGTACCCGACGAAGAGAATAGAGATGCAGGTGTTGTATTGAGAGCCCTCAAGGTTCAGGTCCTCCTCAAGACCATCGAGACGGGCTTGTGCGATGGCGTTCCGGTCGAGCTAGATCAGTGTCAGTATTTAAATTCGCCGCGGGTCGATGATAGAGAGATAGAACGAACGTAGTTGAGGAAATACATGCACCTGCAGCATACCAAGGTCAGCAAGTCTTGTCCTTCGCACCCCTGCATTCTTGGCTCGTCAACTCACCAAAGGGTAGGCATGATCCGCCAGTCAAGCTTTCGCACAAGGGCGATCTCCTCTGGGCTCGTCTTCTTGACTGCACCAGAGTAGTCGGCACCGCCTTGGAGCACGCCGCTCTTCTCGCCATAGCCGGTCGACGTTTCCACGAAGTTGTCGACGGGCTTGGACTCAAGGTCGTGTGGCTTCTTCTCGAAGGCCATTGTGGCGGAGTAAAGATTGAGCGATTTGACCTGTTGATGAAAAAAAACACGAAGATTAAAGTGGCAGAGCGAACCGGTAGAGCGCATGAACAGAGAGAAGCAGGAGTTGCTTGGGTCCGTGAAATAGGAGAAGGAGATCAGGCCAAGTCAGAGGCAGTTGAGCTCTTATAATTGGACTAGCCTGCATTGCCCCGGAATCTCGTTTGCTTTTGCCCTCCAGTCCGGGGAAACGGGAGTTAGCTCCACGGGGTTGTGTTGAATCATGCCATGTTCCCCGGGGCTCCCCTCAAAGGCCGTTCGTTCTTTGGCCGTGGCAGAGGCTTCAGAGATTTGCCATAAGCAAACGAACCAACACCCCAGTCTCCCCCTAACAACTAGCTCCGGCGGACAAAGAAACTACCGGGGCATTTGGGGTAAATTTGCGGGGGACGCGGGGGAATGACCCGGTTTCTTCGTCTCTTCATCTAGCTCCGTGAGGGGGGACGAGGGAGAAGTTTGTCCAGATTGGTCTGGCTGAGTCAATTCAACGGGGCCATCGCGTTGTAATCCTTGTTCGATAGGCATGTGGGCGCTTGCCCCGACCCAGAGGCGTGGGCCTGACTTACCCCGGATAGCTATAATGGCCGCTCGTCAAGCCGTTTTGTGGGATATCGTTGGTCCTGGAGGAGCACGAGCGTATTAGACGGCAGAGGATGTCTGGAGAATCCTGGGGTAAGCCACTTTTTAGAGACCACCCGAGGTCTGTGGGTTGCTGCGAACTGATGTTTGGAGTCACCAAGACGAGGCGCCCCGGACGACGAATACCAGACGACAAGCACGACAGCAGCAACAGCAGCAATAGTAGTGACAGCACTACGGTACACCAAAAGGGGCGTTAGGGAGACCTTACGAGTAGAGCTGTAATGGAGGTTTCTCCCAGGAAGAGTTAGTTGGAACTGAGTAGGAGACCGAGTGTCACCGTACAGGGCGCCTCATCAAGGCGGTTGTAACTCAGCCATCGTGGGGTTCGTTTGGTTGTTCAAATCCATGAACATCGCCTACTTACAGGCAACAGAATAGAGTCATAAGAGAAACAGGACAAATTAGATTATAATCTACGCTCTTTCTACACTCAGGACCTTTCTATCAGAGTCTAGAATAACGCGGACGTGGGGCTTCTCCTTCTCCGTGAAGAATGGCTCTCCCGCAAGTCTCTCCAGGTACAATTCGTACGCAGGCATGTAACCCTGCACGAACCGGATGACCTGGTCATCCGTCATACCTGCACCTTTCTTCGCCCAGAGCGCCTTCTCCTGGCCCAGGCGCCAGTGGTAAACGTTGACCAGCTGGTCTGTACTGAGATGGAGGAACGCGTCGAAGCGCCAGGGGCCCATAAAACTTTCGCAGTACCGACCCAGATTTTTGTTGACAAGCAAGAGATGCTCGAGAGCGTGGCCCGCCAGAGTCGTCGTGGACAACTGGGCCTCGGCTCCGGAGTTCGAGGTCTGGGCCGCAGCCTTGGCCTTCTTCCACTTCTCCTCGACAGCCTCAGGCGACAGGGCCTGGAAGCCGAGACACCAGCCCTCGAAGATAAGGACCTCGAGCGGCGGGCTCCGCGGCACCGCGTCCCACTGCGAGGCAGGTACGCGGCCGCCCTCGCCGCCGAAGAGACTCTTATCGAAGGACGGCCACCCTATCGGGTCCTCGCCGGTGGTCCTCGCGACGTCGTCGAAGAAACGCTTCGCGAGCTCTTCATCATGGGTCCCTGGCTGTCCGCGGGTGCGAAGGAGACCGTTGCCCGGGTTGGACTCCCGCAAGGCCACGAGCTGGTCGTGGTCGTGGTAGAGGTCGTCCAGCGACAGCGTTCTTGTGTTGACTCCATGCTTGGCGTTGAGGGTCTCTCTGAGGGCCGCCGCCCACGTCGACTTGCCGCTCCCCTGGAGGCCGGACAGGCCGAGGATGAACGGAGCAGTTGTCGACGCTGCCCTGCGAGCCTCGACGGCCGGCAGAATGTGCTTCAAGACAGCGTCAATCGCCGATGTGTCAATCATGGCTTCCGTTTACCACAGTCCAATGTCGATCGCAGCGAAGGCGGGCAAGAGAGAGGAGGGGGCGAGGCAGAGGAGGTTCCGGTATATATCCGTCCAACCCGTCGATTCCCGGCCGAGAGAGAAATGTGGCTGCTAATAATATCGCTTGGAAGAGCTTCTGAGGATGGCACTGAAAACTAGGATAATGATTGTTGCGGGATATCTGCATAAAGTCGGTCCCGTTCACTTGTTGAATCGTGAGGGGGAGGATAAGTTCCAATGCCGCCAAATGGCGCAGCGGACGTGACTTTAACCGCGGCTTTAACTTTGTGCGCGGAGTTAAGCAACACCGCGCCCCGGACCCCAGATCGCCGCCTCCACCAACAATCCCCAACTCCACTCTATCCCGACATCTGGCGGCAACATCCCGAAGATGCTGCGTGCTCACGTTCGAGATCTAACCGTTATCGGCGATCTTCGCTGCTTACAAAAGAATTCAAACCTCACGAGCTCTTCAAAGCCCCCCTGATACTCCTCCACGACAGCCTCACCCACTTTTAGACTCTTCTCCTGTTGAGCATTTAAAGCACGCTCTCCTTGTAAACACATCACCACCACCCCTTGTTCACCCCTCACAAAGACAAGCAAAATGTCTCCCAGCGCGCTTCCTGCCAAGAAGTCCTACAGCATCGCCTCCATGGGGGCTGATGGCATCGGCCCGGAGGTCATTGACGCCGGTGTTGAGGTCCTCAAGGCCCTTGCCGAGACTCTGGGAACCTTCGATCTCGACTTCACCGACTACGACTGGAGCTCCGAGACGTACAAGAAGACCGGCAAGTACATCCCGGACGGCGGCCTCGAGCAGCTGAAGAAGCACGACGCCATCCTCTTTGGCGCTGTCGGTGCCCCTGGTAAGTTATAGAACACGCCTATCTGCCAGTTTCGAAACACCATGACTGACGATCGACAGACGTCCCGGACCACATCTCGCTCTGGGGTCTCCGCTTGGCCATCTGCCAGCCCTTCCAGCAGTACGCCAACGTCCGTCCCACACGCGTTCTCCGCGGCACCCAGTCCCCCCTCCGCAACTGCGCCGAGGGCGACCTTGACTGGGTGATCATCCGCGAGAACAGCGAGGGCGAGTACGCCGGCCAGGGCGGTCGCTCTCACCGCGGTCTTCCCTGGGAGACCGCCACTGAGACGGCCATCTTCACCCGCCACGGCGTCCAGCGCATCATCCGCTTCGCCTTCGAGACTGCGCAGAGCCGCCCCCGCAAGCTGCTGACCTTCGTCACCAAGAGCAACGCCCAGCGCAACGGCATGGTCCTCTGGGACGAGGTCGTCTACGATGTCGCGAAGGAGTTCCCTGATGTGACCCTCGACAAGATGCTCGTCGACGCCATGACGACACGCATGGTTCTTAACCCCAAGAGCCTGGACACCATCGTCGCCACCAACCTAGTATGTCTTTACCTCGACACTATGCTTGTGTGACGGGACATAGAACCAAACTAACTCCATACAGCACGCTGACATTCTGTCCGACCTGGCTGCCGCCCTCGCCGGCTCCATCGGCATTGCCCCCACCAGCAACCTCGACCCTACCCGCAAGAACCCCTCCATGTTCGAGCCCATCCACGGCTCCGCCTTCGACATCACCGGCAAGGGCGTTGCCAACCCCGTCGCCACCTTCTGGACTGCCGCCGAGATGCTGGCCTGGCTCGGCGAGAAGGACGCCGCTGACAAGCTAATGGAGGTCGTCGAGAACGTTACCGGCAAGGGCATCGTCACCGCTGATCTCGGTGGTACGGCGAAGACCAAGGAGGTTACTGCCGCCGTCGTGGCGGAGATCAAGGAGAAGCTGGGCAAGACCAAGGCCTGAGGAGGTGCATTATCACTGGTTGCGTATGGTATGGTGTGAAACTACAGGGCGGAATAACGACCGTGGATGAGGAAAAGTCTCGAAATTTCAGAGGGATATCGCAGAGGAGCTACTATAATACCAGCGTCATTGTATAGATACAACAGCAAACACCGTAAAAGCGCTTCTTCATTGAGTATGTGAACGTTAGTGTCAGTTATATTACAGCACGACTTTATGGACTCCTCGAGTTCTCAGCGGCTCAGATGACCCTTGTAGTCTGGCACGTGAAGTGAAGTGCAGGGTGCATCTAGTGCTACGTAGATGGCGAAAAAGACGTGGGATGGCAGTCTCTGACTCGATCGAACCTAGAGGTGTGACTTACTTGACGAGCATAATCATGACGAAAAGCAGCTTGAAGGTCGCCGCGATAGATTCATAAGACAAGGCATCTCATCCCGCCAAAACGAGAAGAGTCATGTTTCTAGGTTACCTTGTCAATTGGCGACTCGTCAACTGCACGAGAGCAAAGCTAACAGAAAAACGATATAATGATACTATCGACAACCATGTTGCCTGATGATTGGTAGCGAGAAGTCGATCAACCCCGGCAGCCCGGCAGCGCGGTTCAGTAACGGCCAAGCCCACATGTCTCCGGCTCAAAACCTGCCGCGGCCCCTGGAAGTTTCCGGGCCAAAAGCCCATTTCGCACACACGATGTGAGACCTGTTGCTGCCCAGATCAACTAACCTCAACACGCACCTCGTTCATCCTGAACGCACGTGTCTTCGGAAGATCGACTGCCCTGTGCGACAACCGCCTATGGAGATGAAAGCGATGAACTGCTGTCACGGACTTCGTGGGTCATTCCGCGGGATGAAGGTTCCGAGATTATCATTCAAAATCTTGACACGAACACGACTCGCAATATTCTTTTCATCTTCAGAACGGGAAAGAAACTTGGGCACCGTCAAAGCCCCCGTCGACGGACGTAGCCGAGCGGTGCTGCGGCTCAGCCTGTGGGTGCAGTGACGGCATGAATCGCATGGCCATCTGGGATTGTGCGTGACACCATGCGAACACACAGATGCCCAGCGTGTTCTCCCGGTCGTCTAGAAGGTGATCAAAGCCATCTCGGCGCGCTCTGGGCATGGAACGTGTTTGGAATTATTCTCGATGCATGTGGAAGACGAAGTGAATCAAGAATACGTCGCCTTCGAGGCATCGTGACAACCTGGAGCTGACGGGTCATCTAATGATCGCGGCGTGGCCGACGCAGCGACAGGAAGCTAGCGCTACGTACGAGCGTGTGTTCTCAGAAATCTGCGAATGTAGCAGGATCTCGTGGTAACAGTGTGGTGGTGTGAAACATGGTCCACGCCAGCAGCGTGCTACTCGATCGCCGTCACGATAGCAAGACTTCATAAAACATCGAATCGGAATCGTAGCAGATGCTGAGTTTGGCAGTTAGCAACAGAAGTCGGGATACTTGGTACATGATGCCCGCCAGCTAAAGAGTGACAAGCTGGTTTTGCCCAGGTTATCCATACTACTACGGTATCAGGCCAAAGTTTTACCCCCTGTTCATGTATCTGTGGGGCGACACAACAGCATTCCGCTAGGCCAG